>BPLR01003480.1:0-56256 GCA_021605095.1 Caerostris extrusa
GCGTATTGCTGGTGAAAAGATTAGCACAACACCTGCAACAAATTAGAATTACAAAGAGAGCATGAATTTCAGATTAAACAAGACTATTAAGGCCTGTTTCGGGTGACCCCTTACTTGGACGCAAACAAATATACGCCAATTTACTGTTCGTTAAAGACCATTTCATTTATATTAATTGTTTGATTAAACATAAAATAATTGTAGCCTCGGTTTCTACCAGCAGAAGGCTATAATTACCCGGTGAGCAATTAATTTCAGATCAACCATGGATATTATAACATACCGCAGGCAAAATAATTCATGAAAATACCTGAAACAAATTGTAAAGCTTAAACAGTAAATAACTAACTTCAGATTAATTAAAATTCCTTACTTATAAAGCTATCTTTTCTGGTTTGAATCAGCATCGCTCCTGTCAGCTTCCTTTCTACCGACAACACGCTATAATTACCCGGTGAGCAATTAATTTCAGATCGACAAAGGTTATTAAAAAAAGCTACAGGCGAAGGATTCTCGCAGAATTACCTGCAAAAACAGAATTAACAAGTGTGAGCATTTATTTTAGATTAAACAAGGCCATTAGCGCTTTTTCCGGGTGAACACTAACTGGACACAAACATATATTCGACAATTTCCCTGTTCGTCAAACACCATTTTATTACAATTAATTGTTTAATTTTAATTGCAGCTCTCTTTCTACCAGCAGCACAATTATAATTACAAGGTGAACAATTATTTTCTGATCAACCAAGGATATTATAACATGCCGCAAGCGAAAACATTCGTGAAAATACCTCAAACAAATTGAAATTAAAAAGTAAAAATAACTAATTTCAGATGCATTAAAACTCCTTACTTATAAAGCTATCGTTTCGTTAAAATACACAGCTTGAATCAGCATCAAATGTTTGCAGATCTCTTTTACCAGCAGCAGGCTATAATTACCCGGCGAGCGATTAACTTCAGATCAACCAAAGGATATTATAGCACACTGCAGGTGAAAAGATTCGCACTATAACCTGCAACATATTGAAATTAACAAGTGAGCATTAATTTCAGATTAAACGAGAACTATCCTAACACCGGTTGACGGGTGAACACTACTTGGAAGCAAACAAATATTTCAATTTTTACTGTTCGTTTAAGATCATTTCATTTAAATTAATTGTTTGATTAAACATAAAATAATTGTAGTTCTGTTTCTACCAGCAGAAGCCTATAATTACCCGGTAACAAAGTTAATTTCAGATCAACAAAGGATATTATAGCATGCTGCTAGGTGGAAAGATCCGCACTATAACCTGCAACAAATTAGAATTAACAAGTGAGCATTAATTTCAGATTAAACAAGGCTATTAACGCCTGTTTCGGGTGAACACTTACCTAGACACCACTATTCGACAATTTACTGTTCCTCAAAGACCATTTCATTACAATTAATTGTTTTATTTAACTTTACATAATTGTAGCTCGGTTTCTGCCGGAGACACGCTATAATTACCCGGTGAGCAATTAATTTCAGATCAAGTAAGGATATTATAGAATGCTACAGGTGAAAAGATTCGCACAACTACCTGCAACAAATTAGAGATGAACAAAAAGAGCATTAATTTCAAAGTAAACAAGGCAATTAACGCCTGTTTCTTGGTGAACACTTAACTAGACACAAACACATATTCGACAACTTACTGTTCGTCAAAGATCATTTCATTGCAATTAATTGTTTTATTTAACAAAAATTAATTGTAGCCCTGTTTCTACCTGCAACACGCTATAATTACCCGGTGAGCAATTAATTTCAGATCAACCAAGGATATTATAACATGCCGCAGGCGAAAACATTCGTAAAAATGCCTGAACAAATTGTAATTAAACAGTAAATAACTTATTATTTTAGATTCATTAAAATTCCTTACTTATAAAGCTATCATTTCGTTAAAATTCACAGTTTGAATCAGCAACAAATGTTTGCAGCTCTCTTTCTACCAGCAGCACGCTATAATTACCCGGTGAACAATTAATTTCAGATCAAACAAGGGTTATAACATGCTACAGGCAAAAGGATTCATAATTACCCGCAACAAAATAGAATTAACAAGTGAGCATTAATTTCAGATTAAACAAGGCTATTAACGCCTGTTTCGGGTGAACACTTAACTAGCAGACACAAACATATATTCGTCAATTTACTGTTCGTTCAAGACAATTTCATTTTAAATTAATTGCTTGATTAAACATAAAATAATTGTAGTTTGGTTTCTACCAGCAACACGCTATAATTACCCGATGAGCAATTAATTTCAGATCAACCAAGGATATTATAGCATGCTACAGGTGAAAAGATTCCACACTAATACCAGCAAAAAATTAGATTTAACCAGTGAGCATTAATTTCAGATTAAACAAGGCTATTAACGCCTGTTTCGGGTGAATACTTACCTAGACACCATATTCGACAATTTACTGTTCGTTAAAGACCATTTTCATTTAAATTAATTGTTTGATTAACAAAAAATAATTGTAGTTCTGAAGTTCTACCAGCAACACGCTATAATTACCCGGTGAGCAAATAATTTCAGATCATCCATGGATACTATATATCATGCCGCAGGCGAAAACATTCGTGAAAATACCTGAAAGCAAATTGAAATTAAAAAGTAAATAACTAATTTCAGATGCATTAAAATTCCTTACTTATAAAGCTATCATTTCGTTAAAATTCACAGTTTGAATCAGCAACAAATGTTTGCAGCTCTCTTTCTACCAACAGCACGCTATAATTACAAGGTGAACAATTAATTTCTGATCAACCAAGGATATTATAGCATGCAGCAGGTGAAAAGATTCGCACAGCTACCTGCAACAAATTGAAATTAACAAGTGAGCATTAATTTCAGATTAAACAAGACTATTAACACCGGTTACGGGTGAACACTTACTTGGACGCAAACAAATATTCGCCAATTTACTGTTCGTTAAAGACCATTTCATTACAATTACTTGTTTTATTTAACTTTAAATAATTGTAGCTCGGTTTCTGCCGGAGACACGCTATAATTACCCGGTGAGCATATAATTTCAGATCGACCAAGGATATTATAACATGCTGCAGAAGAAAACATTCGTAAAAATACCTGAAACAAATTGTAATTAAACAGTAAATAACTATAATATAAAGTAAATAACTATATTTATATTCAAATTAACCAAGGATATTATAACATGCCGCAGGCAAAAAACTTTCGTGACAATACCTGAAACAATTTGTAAATAAAAAGTAAATTAGTAATATCAGACGAATTAAAAATTCCTTACTTATAAAGCTATCAGTACTACAGTTATAATAACTATAGCTATTAACGCCTGTTTCGGGTGAACACTTAACTAGACACAAACATATATTCGACAATTTACTGTTCGTTAGAACAATTTCATTTAAATTAATTGCTTGATTAAACATAAAATAATTGTAGTTCTGTTTTTACCAGCAACACGCTATAAATTTTACCCGGTGAGCAATTAATTTCAGATCAACCAGGATATTTTAGCATGCTGCAGGTGAAAAGATTCACACTATTACCTGCAACAAATTAGATTTAACGAGTGAGCATTAATTTCAGATAAACAAGGCTATTAACGCCTGTTTCGGGTGAATACCTAGACACCACTATTCGACAATTTACTGTTCGTTAAAGACCATTTCATTTAAATTAATTGTTGGATTAACAAAAAAAATTGTAGTTCTGGTTCTACCAGCAACACGCTATAATTACCCGGTGAGCAAATAATTTCCAGATCATCCATAGCTGGATACTATATCATGCCGCAGGCGAAAACATTCGTGAAAATATGAAGCAAATTGAAATTAAAAAAAATAACTAATTTCAGATGCATTAAAATTCCTTACTTATAAAAACTATCGTTTCGTTAAAATTCACAGTTTGAATCAGCATCAAATAATTACAGCTCTCTTTCTACCAGCAGCACGCTATAATTACCCGGTGAACAATTATATTCAGGTTAATATTATAACTTGCCACAGGCGAAAGATTCGGAAATACCTGAAACAAATTGTAATTAAAAAGTAAATAACTAATTTCAGATGCATTAAAATTCCTTACTTAAAAGCTATCATTTCGTTAAAATTCACAGTTTGAATCAGCAACAAATGTTTGCAGCTCTCTTTCTACCAACAGCACGCTATAATTACAAGGTGAACAATTAATTTCTGATCAACCAATGGATATTATAGCATGCAGCAGTGAAAAGATTCGCAGATAGCTACCTGCAACAAAATTGAAATTAACAAGTGAGCATTAATTTCAGATTAAACAAGACTATTAACACCGGTTACGGGTGAACACTTACTTGGACACAAACAAATATTCGCCAATTTACTGTTCGTTAAAGACCATTTCATTACAATTAATTTTTTTATTTAACTTTAAATAATTGTAGCGCTGTTTCAGATCGCCGGCGACACGCTACGCAAACAAATTACCCGGTGAGCAATTAATTTCAGATCAACCAAGGATATTATAGCATTCTACAGGTGAAAACATTCGCACAACTACCTGCAACAAATTAGACACAAAATTAACAAGAGAGCATCAATTTCAGATTAAACAGGACTATTAAGGCCTGTTTCGGTGACCGCTTATTTGACGCAAACAAATATACGCCAATTTACTGTTCGTTAAAGACAATTTCATTTAAATTAATTTTTGATTAAACATAAAAATAATTGCAGTTCTGTTTTATACCAGCAACACGCTATAATTACCCGGTGAGCAAATTAATTTCAGATCAACCAAGGATATTATAGCATTGTACAGGTGAAAAGATTCACACTATTACCTGCAACAAATTAGAATTAACAAGTGAGCATTAATTTCAGATTAAACAAGGCTATTAACGCCTGTTTCGGGTGAATACTTACCTTAGACACAAATATTTAAACATAAAATAATTTACTGTTCGTTAAAGACCACACTTCATTTAAATTAATTGTTTGTTTAAACATAAAACAAGGCTATGTAGTTCTGTTTCTACCAGCAACACGCTATAATTACCCGAGAGCATTTAAATTAATTGTTTGTTTTAACATAAAATAATTTCAGATCAACCAAGGATAGGATATGACATGCGCCAGGCGAAGACATTCGTAAAACTACCTGAAACAAAGTGTAATTAAAAGTGATCAATTAATTCCATATGAATTAAAGATCATTATTGATCAAGATATCATTTCGTAAAAATTCACTGTTAATTTTAGCATCAAATGTGTGCAATTCTGTTTTTACCAGTAACACGCTATAATTACCGGTTGAACTATTATTTTCAGATAAAAAAAGGTTATTATAACACGCTACATTCGAAGAATTTTGTAGAACTACCGGATATAAATTGTAATTAATCAGTTTAAAATTAATTACACATTAAACAAGATTATTTAATCCTGTTTTGGATGAAGACGTACTTTTGACCAACAAACATAAATTCAACTATTTAGTGATTTTTAAACACCATTTCCTTAAAAATTACTGTTTGATTAAATCTCAAATGATTGTGGTTCGGTTACTACTAGCAGCAAGCTATAATTACCCGGTGAGCAAGTAACTTCAGATCAACCAAGTTTATTGTAACATGTTATAGGCGAACGCATTCACAAGTACTAATACATAATTCTTACATACAGTTTCTTAGAATACAATTTTTGATTAGAATTTTACTTTCTTTTTATTTAACATTAAGTACATGTACCCATTTCTACTTGGTTCAAATTGTAATTAACAAGGAACAATTAATTTCAGTGCAACCAAGCATGTTACAACCTGTTTTTGGCGAAGACATTCGCAAACCTAGGCACATGCATATAACTTCTTTGTTTGTTTTTGAAGATAAATTAATTTATGAATAAACTTCAAATATTTTTACCTTGAACGCGTTGTATTTATCCGCTGAACATTTAGTTTTTAGAGGAATCAAATCTCTTGAATTACGTCTTGTTGATGGTGAATTAATTCCTAAGCCAACGAACGTACATACATGCGATTACTATGTTTCTCAGAAGACTGCTTCAATAAAAATTATAGTTTAAAAAACTAAAAACACGCTTTTAGAGTTAATGAAACTAAAAAGTAAAACATAATTGTTAACATAACAATAAAGTACTGACGAGAAAATGAATGTCACTGCTATAAAAGCGTGGGATGCTCGATATCAATCGTTATAATTTTTACTAGTTTCATTCCGAAATGCAGAGTTAGTTTAATTATGTCATAAAATACCCAACGCTTTTAGAACAGTGACATTCATTTTCTCGTGAGTAATTTTATTGTTATGTTAGCAATTATTTTTTACTTTTTAGTTTGATTAACTCTAAAATCGTGGTTTTTAGTGTATTTAAACTATAATATTTAAATGAGGTCCTGGTACATAGGACTGAAACTATAGTTATTACAATAATTTAATTGGGAGTAAAACAAAGGCTAAATGCGAATATGTCGAGCCAGCCAGGATTCGAACAGGGAATCTCCTAATCCGTTGCCAGGCGCGTTATCCGTTGTTCCACTGTCCCTCGTAGTCTCTTGCTGTCTTAGGTAGTTTCATTCTACATGGGTTAAATTACTCTTCATAAGTTAAAATAAAATCACTAATCCTAAAAATCACTAATCACTAATGATATAATAAACTTATCAAAATATTTTAGTGTCCTTTTGATAAGTCTACAAAGTTTAAATTAAATCTGATCGGCTAAAGTAGGGCAAAATCGAGCCCAAAGAGTCAGTTACAAACAAACATGCAGGTGAAACTAATAAAAGCCTATTAAAAACATAATTTACTTTTTGAATAAACAACAAATATTTGCTCTGTTTTAGTGTAATAAGCTATAATTAACACTGGCATGATTTCAGATTTTACTGCAATCCTTTTCAGGTAGCCTAGATACATGAGTTCTCATGTATCTAGTTCATGTATGAGTTCTCATGTTCATGAGTCTAGAACATGAGTTCTCTTTTCTATGTAACCACCCTTTCATGTAAACATATAACATACTGTTTAAGAGAAGGTGTATTATTTGTTATTTTCTTTCTATCTGCAGTTAACTGTGGTTACTCAGCGAACAATAAATGTCAATCAACAACTGTTACTACAATGCGTTTCAGATGAAGTTAAGGACATGCAAAAGACGCATAAACTTAGGATATCCATTCCAAGAATTCTGGAAAAATAAAAAAAATTTAAAAACGAATTGGATTTTTCAATTCCTTCTATTAGCTCACACTCTCCCTATATACATCTTGTTCAAATTTTCAATCGTTCATAAAATGCTTTTTATTCAACCACTCAAGTTCAAATACATTTTTTTTTTTTTTTTTATCTTGTAGGAAGGACACTGGATGTCAATACAGTTTTTTTCAAATATTAATTCATTTCATTTCATTAAATTTAATTCCTTAATTTTAGTTATTTTGTTTTTTTTTTTTTAAGATTTAAGTTAGCATGTATCTACCAATAGATGGCGCCAGATAAATTTAAAAAAATTAATGAAAATTATTTATGAAGGACTTTCTGAAATAAAAGGAGGAATCGACTTAATTTTTTTTTTTTTTTTTTTTTATATTACTTATTATACTGACTTCGGAAAAAATGCACGACCTCCATTGCTATTCAAAAGTACATTAGAATACAGAAATTTATGAAACTTAAATAACTATTCTAGAAGAGATTTATAAGAAGATGCATTGATAACAAGAATAAATAAATATAGCAGTGAATAAAAATCAAGAAAACACTTACTGTGAATTAAAACTGTTCGATTTTGTACTTGCAGAACAGATGAATCAAGTTAATCACAAAGCAGTTTTCAATGCGACACTCATAGGTTTGGTTTGTCTCTCTACGGTCATTTTGTGCGCACGAGGACTAAATAGACGGTTACAGTTTAAGGCGGATTCTGAACCACTCGCAAATTTTTCAGTGCCACAGTCAGATTGGCACTATTGGGGAGCTTTATTATAATTCAGGGAAATAAAAATAATAGCAGAAAATTGTATTATATATTTTTTTCTTGCTACTCAAACGACGTATATGATGATATTGAAAAATGTAAAATTTTAGAGAATCGCTTAACTTTGAATTCGCATAAGTCGGATATTGACGTGTGTACATTTTTTTTCCGTTCAAAATTTGTATCAACTAAGCAATGTTAAAATTATTGAGTGATATAAATAATTACATAATCCATTCTTTTTTAGCTCATTGTTCGTTTCGAATCTTTACTACTCAATATGAAATAGTTTTAAATATTTGAGATTTCAATATTATTCAAATAAAGACACATTTTCTCATCGAATCGAATCGTTTCAAATCCTATTCAATTCAATATGATTTTTTTAAAAATATTTGAGACTTCAATATTATTCATATAAAGACACATTTTCTCATCGAATCGAATCCTATTCAATTCAATATGAATTTTTTTAAATATTTGAGACTTCAATATTATTCAAATAAAAGACACATTTTCTCACCGAAACGAATCAATCAATCATATTCAATTCAATATGAATTTTTTTTGAAATATTTGCGACTTCAATATTATTCAAATAAAGACACATTTTCTCATCGAATCGAATCAATCAATCCTATTCAGTTCAATATGAATTTTTTTAATATTTGAGACTTTAAATAATTATTTTTTTCATGCTTCTTCAAATCTATTAACAATGAAAATTATCTTTCAAGAATATTTCGATAATGTTATTTCAAATGATTTCACTCTTCGTAGTTAAATAAAATTCTACAGTACTTAAACTGAATAAATTATAGTTTAAAAAACTAAAAACACGCATTTTATTGAGTTGCAATTCAGCAGCTAGTATGTTTAATTAATTAATTTAATTTTACATCAGCCTGTCTATGAACAGTACAACAGCATAAAAAATAACATCAGCCTCGAAAATTCGCCAAATTGAAGTAAAACATAACTAACTGGGGTATTTTTTAACGAATATCGATTAAACAAACGTATTACTTACAGAGTACCTGTGTGGGCCAAATGAGCCATTTACATACAAAAACGACACTAAGAAACGTATTTGCTTCATATGGGGAAAAAAAAAAGGAAAATTTTGCAATGTTAAAAATGAAGGTAAAAAAAAAAAAAAAACTTTGGTACAATTAGGGGTCCTTTCGCGATTAATGGAAAACTTGAACTCGAACACTTAAAGGAAAATCACTTTAGAAAAAAAATTATAGTTTAAAAAACTAAAAAGTAAAAAATAATTGTTAACATAAGAATAAAATGACTGACGAGAAAAAATGAATGTCACTGTTCTAAAAGCGTGGGGTGCTCGATATCAATAGATATAATTTTCACAAGTTTCATTCCGAAATGCAGAGTTAGTTTGAAACTGTCATACAAAGCACCCCACGCTTTTAGAACAGTTTCTCGTCAGTCATTTTATTCTTATGTTAACAATTATTTTTTACTTTTTTAGTTTGATTAACTCTAAAAGCGTGTTTTTAAAACTATAATATTTAAATGAGGACCGGGTACGGAGGACTGGCACTATGATTCTTACAATAATTTAATTGTGAGTAACACAAAGCCTAAATGCGAATAGTCGAACCAGCCCGGATTCAAACATGGAATCTCCTGGCCCGTAGTCAGGCGCGTTATCCGTTGTGCCACTGTCCCACCAGGTTTGAATGTCTTAGGTACTTTCATTCTACACGGGTTAAATTGCTCTTCATAAGTTAAAATAAAATCACTCATCCTGGCGATCCTAATCATGATGAGGTAATAAATTTATCAAAATATTTTATTGTCCTTGATAAGTCTACAACGTTTAAATTAAATCTGATTGCTTAAAGTAATTAAGAGTCAAAAAAAAAAAAAAAAAAAAAATTCAAAATCGAGCCCAAAGAGTCAGTTACAAACAAACAGGTGAAACTAATAAAAGCGTATTAAAAATACAAGTGAATCCTAATTAAAAAAAAACTGTTTTCAAAACATAAAGCTACTTACTCATAAAATTACTATTACGCCTTACAAACTATTATACTGTGAAAAGTCAATCCGATTCCATCCACCGTTTGTAAAGGTTTAAATTTAGGCAAAATGTCAGAAGGAATAATAAATTTAAAACAGTAGTAATAATGGAAAAAATTGCATTTTGCAACGCAAAATATCTGTATTCCAGTTGCCTCTAAGATCTAAAAGCGATTGATCATCATGCAATAAAATAAATTTAAACATGCCGAAAACTAAATTCTTTTTAAAAAGTGTATTTGATTATCTATTTTTGCTTATTAACTCAAAGGGCATGAGACCACCACTATGTTTCAACATTTTACAATGAAGGAGCTAGTGGCCGCCACGTGGCCAGGATCTCCTTAATAATCTACAATAAGTATGCCGAAATCTAATTTAAACTAAAAGGCCAAAAATATTTACAAAAAAACTATTTGCACTATTTAAAAACTATATTTACAAAAGTATTATTAAATACTTTCAAAATAAAACATTTAATTTCGTACAAAGCTTTTAAAAACAGTAGCAATCATATATGTTACTGAAGGAACGAGGACAAAGAAATACGAAAAACTGACCTTTACTGTGTTCAAATCCAACGGTATTTGAAAGAAAAGTCGACCGCAGTGGACCTAAGTCGATCGCACCAGAATATAGCCAAGAACCAAAGTAAAATTTATCGAGAGTCGTCAAGTAAAGATTTTGAACACTGCATAGCCATTGGTTCAATGGCGATTGAGCCAATAGATAATCACAGCCATGCATGGACGATATTTCTAGTAACATATGAACCGCCCCCTCCCCCTACCGTCCACCCCCCCTGTCCCCCTCCCTACCGTCCCCCCCCCGTCCCCCCTCCCGGGGGACAGCTGGAACATGTAAGTATCTTGTAGTGGGAATCAGGAAATTTTATCTTAATACAATCTTATCGAATCCTTTGCTATTTGACTAATCGCTTTTAACAACACTAACTTACAATCCTTTAAAATTCTCAACTGAACGCAAATGCTTTTCATTTCTACAGATATCGAATAGAAGCTATAGAAATTTGTAGTAACACAAAAACTCGAAAAGCTTATTATTTGAATATTTCTTGAAAAATTTACTTAAGGTTCGAATATATGTGAATAAGAAGAAACGAAAAAAATAATTGTATCGTTCGCTATTTAAGGTATTCTAATATTAGAGAGTTTTTGTGCAATTTCCTATGAGCATGCGCGGTAGGGAGAAAAATACCTTATTTTTAAAGTATGGTATGCAAAAACTCTCTATTGTTTCTGGTTGGGATTTCGGTACTTTTTTGTTAACTGCGCGATAACTTAACAAAGTTTAAAAATTCGCTATTAAAAAAAGAAATTACCGTCGCTATTTGACTAATCGCTTTTAACAACACTAACTTACAATCCTTTAAAATTCTCAACTGAACGCAAATGCTTTTCATTTCTACAGATATCGAATAAAAGCTACAGAAATTGTAGTAACACAAAAACTCGAAAAGCTTATTAATTGATTATTAAGCTGATTGTTTGTTGAAAAATTTACTTGACGTTCGAATATATGTGAATAAGAAGAAACGAAAAAAAAGTAATTGTATCGTTCGTTATTTAAAGGAATTCTAATATTAGAGAGTTTTTGCATACCTGGCAACTGGCGTACCGATTACGGAATACCAACAGGGGGAAATACCCCTTAAACCTCCTCATCTTAATTTATAAATATGCTTTAAATTTTAATTGGCAGCTTAATTAATGTTAGTAGAAATACAAGATAAAGTTTCTTAAAATTCAAGTTAAATGGTGCTAAAAAAAAAAAAAAAAAAAAAAAAAAAAAAGATTAAAAATACTAATAATAAAAGTAAAATGCAAAATAAAAAGAAATTAAAGTTAAACTTAAATTCAGTACAATTAGGGACCAGTTGTCGATGCCAAACTATTGAAAAATAAACAGAGTAGAACTCATTTGAATAAACACGGGGATTATGCTGAACGGTAGGAGCCATTGAAGAGTGATGCTGCAAAGTAAATAAATTATCCACACAAAAAAAAAAGGCCGCAATCAGGACCGTATTCTAATAAATTTTTTTTTTTATAATTTTTATTTTTTGGTATTGTTCCATCCTTTTATTTTCCTAACAAAAAAAGTTGTAAAAAAGCGTACAATAAAAACCTAACTATTCACTAGTCGTTAAGATAGGAATGTGGCGCACAACGTAGCATAAATATAAAAATAGTGAATTGAGCCGAATGTCAGATTCGAACCCTCAACCTTTTTTTTTGCATACCGTACTTTAAAAATACGGTATTTTTTCTCCCAGCGCTCATGCTCATAACAAACATTATTACACATACGCATGTGCAATTTCCTATGAGCATGCGCGCTAGGAGAAAAAAATACCGTATTTTTTTAAAGTATGGGTATGCTAAAAAACTCTCCATTGTTTCTGATTGGTATTTCGGTACTTTTTGTTAACTACGCTGATTATTTAACAAAATTTTAAAAAAAATTCGCTATTAAAAAAGAAAAATTACTGTCGCTATTTGACAAATCACTTTGTATGAATTAATATTTAAAAAACTGTATCAACATCAAGTATCATCCCCTACAAGTTTAAAAGAAAATGTATTCGAACTCGAGTGGATGAATAAAAAGTGTTTTCTGAACGATTGAAAATGTGAACAAGATATATATAGGGTGAGTGTGAACTAATAGTGGTGAAAAAAAAAAAGTAATTTCGAAAATAAAACAACTTACTTTCCTAAAACGAATAGCTTATTTAAAATTAAATAAAAAAAGTGATATGTTTTTTTTTTTTTTTTTTTTTTTTTTTTTTACGTATGAGTGAAGCCTATACCCGCCATTTAGCTTTGAAAAAGTCTTGATCTTATACAAAAAATATAAAAGAAGTCTTAAACCATGAACGGAAAAAAAACAAATTAAATTGTTGCACGTTTTTAATAAGAAAGTCGAAATCAAATCTTAAATGTGTGATAAAGATCTTATTTTACAAATATTTTACTTTCAAAACTGATTTAACTAAAAAGAATATCAAGAGAAAAATTTTGTATGTATACATATAAAATATGAGGGCCTCAATGGCCGAGTGCTTAGCGCTCTTGCCCAGGTTTCGGGTTCAAGTTCCAGCTATGCCATTGTTGTTTGTAGTGGTTCGGAATCCCCTTTAAACGGTAGGTCCCAGTTTAACATGACGGTAGAGCGTTTGGCGTAAGGCTGATAGCCCTACCTCATAAAAAAGAAGGCATCTCATGTTTCAAAATCGGCCAGTAGGAAGACGGACTCGGCCCACCATGGGGCTGTTGCACCAATCATGATGATAACATATAAATATATATATATACTAGAAGACCCGGCCACGCGTTGCTGTGGCTTTCTTGTATTTCGTTCAATTATTAGATACTATAATTGGTATTGTTAAGGAAGGTGATTGGTAAAGAATGATGAAAAGATCAAATTAAGTTTCAACGAATAGAAAATGATTAATTTTTATTAATTTAATGAATGAGGTAGATAATGTTGATTTTTAAGACTGTTTTATAATTATTTTACGTAATATAATTTTTAATAATCATTACTTTCATTTAACTAAGAACAAAGCGATGAACAATATTTCTTGTTAGCCTGTCTTTCGTCGAAATAAATAAATTCGATGGTTTTCGAACACGTGAGCATGCAACATACAGCTGCCCATGGGAGAAACACGGATTCTGAGGTTAGATTTTTTTGGTGGTCGTTTACTGAAAATGATAATTGAAAAAATACAATACAATTAAAATAAAATCGGGATATAATAAGAAAAGACTTTAAAAAAATTCACAATAAAATACAAATGCAAACGATCGTTTAAGGTACACGAACACCTTCGAAGGAATTTTTTTGAAATTTTTTATCTTTGTACACATTTTTGGATTGAATGTATCTAAAAACTAATGATTTCACATAAAAAAAATTTCATTATTATTTTTTTAATTTTTATAAGCTAAAATAAGGGTAAAAATGGCCAAAAATTGATACTGTTACAAAACCTGAAATCAAATCAATATTTTTTTAAATTTCTAAGTTTGTATTTGTTTGTACTAACATTTTACAGTGAATAGACCTCTGGTAAATTTATATCTTTATTATTTATTATTTTGTGCTAGTTTAAATGCTGTCGACACAAAAATTCTTCCAAAATTTGCATGTAATTCCAAGTTTAACAATTGAAATAAAAAATATTTATGTAGCTATAATCATTTCAGAGGTCTATTCCCTGTAAATATTTATGAAAAACATAAATACAAAGTTTTGTAGCATTTGGATCAAAATTACTTGTGTTATGGTGTTTCACATGAAAACAAAAAGCATAAAAATTCATTCTGAGAAAAAGCTAAAAACAACTTTTAATTAGATATATTACTTTTAAAAATGTTGTAAATATATTAAAATGCCATTGAATTATCAAGTTCATAGTCTTATTTATTAAAAAATATAGTTTTGTTTTTCCTTAAAGCTGTAAATATTTTCCGAGCTTTGTTTTGAAAAAGTTAAAATTTGCTCGACAAACTTTTTTTTTACAACTTCCTGCTAATTTGCAAAGGCTTTTTAATATGAAATGACCTGAATTTAAAATATTTAGCCTTTCTGCAAATGTTTTGATTAAATATATTCAAAACCTTTGAATTTCACATAAAAATATCAACTTTAACTATTCTTTATACAATTTATTCTTTAAAATATGGATAAACATTGCAAAAATGTGATATTGTTGCAAATTTTATAATTCAAAAATAAATAAAACATGAATAGTTTTTTCCTTTGCAAGTATTTTTATGCTGAGAATATCCTTATGTAGGTAATATACTGTTTTCAAATTTATATCTCAATTATTTATACATTTTTGTATGCTTAAAGTCTGCCGACACAAACTTTTTTTTTACAAATTTACAAAAATTCTTAGTTTAAAAACTAAAAATAAAAATAATTTATGAATTTAGGTTAATTTCCATGTTCTATTCCTTTAATACATTTAAAAGAAAACTTTTACATGAAGTTTCAAAGCATTTAGAACAGAAATATTTTTATTGTGATGTTTTGAATGAATACAAAATGCATAAAACTTCAAATAAGAAATAATTAAAACCAACTTTTAAATATAAATAAAAACAAATGTACATACATAAAAATGTTATTGAGCTTTTTAAATTCTCCTTTATTAATATAAACACTTATTTATTTGTTTTGTTTTCTTTAAATAACTTCCAGCTTAAAAGTACCATTTGTCAATTTTTCTTCGACAATATTCAAATCGCTCAAATTCTTTTTTGTTTTTCAAATAACAAAAGTTTTTAAAATAAAATGTCCTTGATTTTCAACTTGCAACTATTATAATACCTTTTATAAAATTTTAATGTTATCATTATATCAAATAATTGCAGAGTTTACTTCATTTTCACACTTTTCAAAAAATCCTTGAAAATTCATCATCTTTCTTTAAAATTATATTGTCTATATTATATTATCTTGTAGATCACATTTCATTTTAGAATTCTTAATCAAATACAACACATGTTGACAAACTTTAAGCATGGAAAAGTTCAATGTTTTGATTCACAACTTTTCATTCAATATATTTTATTCCAATACATACATTTGATTTATTGGAATAAAAATATATTGAATGAAAAGTTGTGAATCAAATTAATTGAATAATCAAATTTATTGAATAATATAAATTTCATACAATATAATTTTCACAAAATTTAAAGTAGTACGTAAAACAATAATATTCAGAACATGAGAATTTTACGGTTATGTAGTACAGGCGTCGAGACACGGCGCCATCCTTTTATTGTGGTATATCTTTCGTCTGTGGTGGAAACAAACTTTTTACTCCAACGATAAAATTAGTGCAAATAAGAATTCTGCAATTAATTATCGAAATAGCAATAAAATAGTCGTTATATTGTTCGAAAAATGAAGCTAAGAATTCCTCTAATTGCAGTATTGCAACCCTAAAGAAATTGGCGAAAATTCAGGGTTGCAAGATTGGCGCCTTCCTCAATGGTAGATTTTAAACAATTTTGCAATTAAATACGAAAAAAATCTGAATAAAAACTATCCTATCTCTCAAGTTGGAACAAAACACACATTTAAAAAAAAAAAAGTTAAAATCGGATGGTTAGTTTCGGAGTTCGCGAACAAACATCGCGACACGGGAATTTCAGCCATCTTTATTTTTCTTAGAACAATAATAAAGTTGCCAATTTTGCTTAACTAAACATTAACAATACATTGTTGCCACTACATTGGTTTGCCAAAGAAATTTTAAAAAATATTTAGGGGTGGGCCACCCTTATCACTTAGGGGTTTAAAAAATAGATTACGACCGATTCGCAGACCTACCAAATATGCACAAAAATTTTCATAAGAATCGGTCGAGCTGTTTCGGAGGAGTTTGGCAACAAACACTGTAACACGAGAATTTTATATATTAGATATATATATATATAACGAACACAAATACCAGAGTAGAATAAACAAGGAATGGATTAGAAAAATGACTATTTTAGCGTGCCGAAATGTACCGTCGCAAAAAAAAAAAAAAAAAAAAAAAAATTGTGGGGGTGGTTCACATTTAAACTTTTCAGAAGAGAGAAACAAGAAAAGAAAGAAATTCTTCAAGATGCAAGCTGCATCCTTTCATAAACGTAAAGATCGTAATATTGCATGGCAAAAACTAAAATGGCAGATGGAAAAAAAAACCCCACATATCTGTATAAAATATGACAGAGTTTGAAAAGCAGTCTGCCAGGAAATCCGTAACACCCGTTATAATCGTTATATCTATATGCTTTGGATTCATTAATATCCAAAGCATATAGATTATAGATTAGCATTACTAGGATTGCTTTACCAAGGAATATGTACCCTCAAGATATTATAAAACCAGGTTATTTATACTCGCTCGATGCCTGGATTCGAGCCAAAGATGCCGTGAGTGTATTCCTTTAGAAGTGAGCACCGTTATTGGATGGACTGAATTTCTTTTCTTCACACCTCATTCCCCGTATGCATTAGGAGCCCATATCCCATGTAGCCCGCTATACATTAGGAGTACATATACCATCGGGGCCTCATGTATACCTTGGCAACTTACTTACTTAGATTGAATGCAGGTCGAGTACCTGTGCGCTAAGCGCACATCTACTCAAAATCAAATTAAAAGTAGGATGTGAGAAACAGCAATTAAAAATATTATGAAAATGAAAGGAGGGATAATAAAAATATATAAATTATAAGATTAAAAGAACCGAAGTAAAAAAAACAAATCCAATAGATAGAATGATACCCCAGGAAAGAATAGCAAAACTGAAATTCTTGGAAAAAAATGGGGAAACTATAACCTCATAGAAAATAGTTTCAGATAGTGTTCTTATCCAAGTGATCAAATTTTCATAATCAAACTGAGAAGAAGTATCTATCGTTGAAGGATCAATTGCTTTGATATCAAAAGATTCGAAGATAATCTAATCAAGAGAAAGTTGCGACATGATTAGGTGAAAAATCCCCCCCAAAAAAAAAAATTCGATTAGTATTAAAAAAGAATCTTGGAGCATAAAAAAAAAATGGAGCACAACTAGTTGTTAAAGTAATGATTTCCTGAACTTTCAAAAGTCCAAGAAATCTTTGCCGTACAGTAATTATGCGAGACCAGAGAGAAAAAAAAATAAAACCAAGTTCTAAATTAAAAAAAATAGGAGTGCCAAAATACGTGGAAAGACGGGTAGTATTGAAAAATACTATTTTTGTTATGCTTTATAAAAGCAAACAAGGATGCAAAACGATTACGTTACTATTGAACTGAGCTATCTTAAAAAGGCAGCGTCGCCCTTCATACACGTGGGAATTCGCGAAGACCAAACGTGGCAACGAAATCAGGAGAGAAGAAAACACGTCCGCATTGGTCGCAGAACTCTCTCTCTCTTTTGGCCAAAAACGGGAGGGGCTATTTTCCCCTGCATTGGAGGGACGTGTGTTAGACATCCCGCAGGGCAACATGGCCACTGATGCCTCACTCACATTCCATGCCTTTTCGTTTAAAACAGGGATGGGTAAACCTTTTCAATCTCCGGCCAAAAATCGAAAAAAAAAAAAAAAAAAAAAAAAAAAAAATTGAGTCATGGAGGTTTTGGGTCTTGAAAGGAAGGGAACAAAATTTTTTTCGATTTGTGGAGGTTTTCGACTTATCGAAAGAGGTTCTACTGTATATCCTGTTGTTGGCCAGGAGTCTCCAGGCCTTTTAGCTTTAGGGCCACACTGTCTCTTCCATTTAACCCCACGGACCAAGACCTACCTAGATCATCGCACCAACATAATGTAATTTTGAATTACGCGCAAATTTTCATTACTAAAAACTAGCCAGGGAGCGAGGTTTTTATGGCGTTCCATTTGCAATTTGGGATTGATACTTATGGAAAAACGACAAGGGCATGCCATTGAAATGGAGATGCCATTTTGCTCTGCGGTAGTACGGCGCCATTTTCTATGAAGCGTCGACACTTAGTCGAAGTATAAAGCGATATTTACACGGAGTAACAGAGCAGGAGCATGTTCTAGAAAAGTTCTGTCCCGTGATTGCTTGTCTGGAAGTTTAATCAATTGCTTAAATGGTAGGTTTCATAAGTAGTTGGATTCGTTGCTGTGGAGAAGAAGCAGCGAATTCTGTAAATATGGATCTGTAAATAATTTTTTGTGTAATTCATTCTTCAAAATGAAATATACAAAAAATATTTACAGATCCAAGTGAATTGGTATGCAATAGAAGTCGCTGCTGATCATTTCCTCTAGTAAACACGCACAACTGCATGCAATTGTCAGTGCAAAGTTACAGCTACATAAATCTCATTCATCATTAGTATGACGTTTCATTTCATTATGTGAATTACCATTGCACGTCACTTATTGTAAGTTTTAAGGAAAAATCTCTTATTACAGTTGAAATGTTCAACATCCTTATGTATGTCAGTTAGTATGTTCTTTAATGGGTCCATACATAAAAACACCTGCTTCTTACATTGTAAATTTGACAATGTACTCAAAATAAACTCTGGCTGACGGAATGGATGGTGCTCACAGTCCAGGGGTTCGCCCGAGGGCCGTGGCCTGTTGACCCATTGTCTTGGTCAGGGATGGACAAACTTTTTCTGTCGCTGGCCAAAAATCGAAAAACAAAAGTTTGGCGGCCAAGATAAATTTTTCTAGAATTGTGAAAATATTATAAAAGTATTACAATTTAAATATGTTCATGAGATGAATGAAATTGCGATTTCATTTCTAAAAGTTCCTTATAGTGAGGTTCGAAGTGAGATGGACTGATTCTAAGGAACGAGGCTCAAAAGCTCATCTGGCAGTCTACTTCTGAAATAATTCTTTCTAAGGTTCATACGCCATTTTGAGGTTGAAATATTTTACGAATAACCCAAACAAACACTAGCTACGCTATACTTTTAATAATTTCAGCACTATTCACAATGATGCTATATGTCCGCAATCTTTCCATACGGAATCAATAATATTAGAACTCGAGCCAAAAGAATAGCCATCGTGCCACAATTGGTAAAACGCTTTTGCCACATCAAGGAAGACACCTCCGGTAATAAGTTTATTATTCATACTCTCAGTAATAATGTTGGTAACTCTGAGAAGTTGATGGGTTGTTAAGTGTTTTGGACGAAACCCAAATTGTTCCGGAGGAAAGACATTGTTGTCAACACAGAAAGAATAAATTCTATTGTAGAGTAATCTTTCAAAAAAATTTTGCAACACAACTTAGGAGGCTAATAGGGCAAAAATCGAGTCTTCTACTAAGCAGACCCGCAAATTACGCATCCCGCCGTGCTTCGTTCGCCGGACCTCGAACTGGATAGTTAATATGACAATTCTCAAGAAAGAATTCCCCACAATGAAATCCGTCCACGCTAGGGACAATTTCCTGAAACTCCCGGTCTCTTCCGAAGAAGAACACTACAGATTAAAACGCAAACTCCAAGAACTAAAAGCTGAATTCAAAGGCTTCAATTTGAAGCAGGATAGACCTGTTAAAATTGTAATTCGAGGACTCCCGGTATACACCAATCACGAACCTATAATAGAGGCCATGAAATTCAAGGGTTTCAACGTGGTTAAATTCACGCAACTCACTAAATCCCAATCAAGAGTGCCAATGACACCATTCAAGAGTTTGATGCTGCAGAAGGACCGACCTATTAAAGTCGTGCTCCGAGGTCTCCCTGGTCATACTCCCATCGAAGACGTAGAGGCCGAACTCCGAGCTCTCGAGTTCCCCATTTTTAAGATTGCTCGGATGTCCAAATTCCGAACCAGAGAACCTATGCCCCTCATTTATTTGCAGTTATCTCCAACCTCGAAAACTGAGGAGATATATAGCCTCACCACTCTCCTCGGTCTGAGAGTCAGTGTGGAAAGCTATAGAGGGCAACCGGGCCCTTCTGTTTGCTGGAATTGCCAAGGCTACTTCCACTCGTCGGAAGTATGCCGGCTTCCAACACGATGTGTTAAGTGTGCTGGCCCCCATAGAGCTAAGGAATGTCAACTTCCTTTAGATCAGCCCCCTTAAGTGTGCTAACTAACCCCTTAAGTGTTCTATCGTACCGATAGACCCAACCAGCATCCTACCCGAGTAAGTGGCGGAACAGGAATTTATGTCAAAAATAGTATTCACCATCATAGCCTTCCTATCCCAAATTTAGACTTTATAGATGCCACTATCATTGAAATTAAAATCAGTAATTATCCTCCTTTAAAAATTATCTCTGCCTATGTTAAGCCTAGCCTTCCAGGTGGTTTCCCGGTGGAGGATCTTAATAAGCTTTTTAAAATGGGAAACAATGTGATTCTCGCTGGTGATTTCAACGCTCTTCACTCCTCTTGGAACTTTGGGCATTCAAACAGATATGGGTTTACCCTAAATCGTTTCCTCAAAGTCAAAGGGCGTGAAAGTTGTTCCCCCCTTAAAGTTACTAGAACTGACATTCGAAATAATAATCATCGAGGTAATGTACTCGATCTTGCTCTCTTTAAATTCATCCCCTTTAATTATGATATTGAGGTGCTTACAGATTTAGATTCTGACCACCTCCCCGTTATTCTAACCCTGGACACCAGCCCTGAATCACTGAAAGTTCCCAATCAGTTAAACACTAATTGGGAGAACTTCAGGCATGTGATGGATAGTAAAAAATTACCAAGTTTTAGATTTAATACTGCAGCAGATGCTGATGAAAGAATAGAAGAATTAAGCACCATATCCGTCACATGTCTGCAGGAAAGTTCTACCCCTAAGTTCAAACCTCCACCGATAAGATTTCCCCGTCATATCAAAGACCAAATTAAAATGAGGAATTATTACCGTCGTAGGTGGCAAAGGACGAGAGATCCTGAGTTCCTACGACATTATTACCGCCGCTCTCTAATTGACATTAGAGAAGCCATCACTGTCTTTACACAGCAACGCTGGCAAGACGACATAGAGGCCCTGACGCCAGAGTCAACATCACTTTGGAAGAAATGTTCCCTCCTACGCAAACAATGTCACAACCTTCCGCCCTTGCAGGATGCCAACGGCCGAGCTGCTTATTCCCCAGAAGACAAAGCGGAACTGCTCGCAGACAGTCTCAAATCTCAATTTGAACTCAATCACGATGTTGAAGATAGAAATTTCTTCGAACACGCCAACTCTACAGTCACAGATTTCTTACAAAGACCACATGTCAATAACTTAGATTTAATTACTCCCAAAGAAGTCTGTGAAATTATCAGAAAGTTCAAAAATAATAAAACCCCTGGTCTGGATCTTATTAATAATCGCATGTTAAAGTCCACTCCTATTAAATTTATTCTGTATATTACCATTCTTTTTAACTTTCTACTTAGGATCTGTCATTTCCCAGCTTGCTGGAAGACTGCCGTAGTATGCCCCATTCCTAAGCCAAATGCTAATTTGGCTTACCCCCATAATTACCGTCCTATCTCACTACTTAGTAGCTTGAGCAAAATATTCGAATCTGCGTTACTTAAACGCCTGAATCAGCATTGCGATCTCCATGACTTAATCATTCCTGAACAATTTGGTTTCAGAAGGCAATTAGGAACCTGTCACCAATTACTTAGGTTGACAGAGCTGATTCATGACGGCTCGTAGCCAAAGCCTTTGATAAAATTTGGCATAATGGCTTATTATTCAAGCTCATGCGACTTGATTTTTCACCCCAACTAGTTAAGATTCTTTGCTCTTACCTACAAGCCCGAGATTTCTTAGTTAGAGTAGGTGGAGTTACTTCCTCAACCACACCAATAGAAGGGGGAGTTCCTCAAGGGTCGCTCCTCGCGCCCGCCCTCTTCAATATTTATATCAACGACATTCCGAGAGATGCCCAAACCTCTCTCTTTTGCTATGCTGATGATACGGCGATAGCCACACAGAACAAATCACCTCAGCTTGCTGTTAAAGACCTTCAATTTTCAGTTCTTAAATTAGAAAAATGGTTAACCACCTGGAAAATTAAAGTTAATGCCACAAAATCTGCCTGTATGCTATTTACTCGGAAGATCGCGTTTTCTCCATTAGGGTGTATCACTCTTTTTGGCCAGCCCGTCCCCTGGGTAACTGAATATAGATACCTGGGGTTGTTTCTAGACCCAAAATTATCTTTCAATTCCCATATTAAGAATGCAGTTGCTAAAGCAATTGGTGCGAGTATTAAACTTCACTGCCTAATTTCTCGAAAGTGTAGGCTTGCGATCAAACACAAGATCCTGCTCTACAAGTCTATCATTAGACCTATCCTGGTTTATGGTAGTCCTATCTGGGCCTCTACCTCATTGACAAACATCAAGAGACTCCAGGTTTTCAAAATAAACACCTGGCTATGATTGCTGACGCACCATGGTTCGTTCGTCGTAAGATTATCCACAGAGATCTAGACGTCGAACCTATTCCTAATTATATAATCAAAATTTCAAAGAATTTTCTTGAAAAATGTCCTCAGATTAGCAATGAGTTAATCCGTCGACTGCCAACCTATCACCCTGGGGTGAAGAGCTCCCAGAAAAGACCACGGGCAGTCTACGATGTCTCCTATGAGTGTTTTCCTAAAGTTAAAAAACACCATGGCTGTTACTCTGAACAAGCGCAAGCGAATTCAGGTAATGGGGTGAGCCTTGCTCATTGAGAAGTTATCTCAATGCGTATCTGACGATTACTTTTGGCTTAAAAACTAAATGTAAATTTAATTCTAACGAACTGGCGCAGAGGTAAAGATTCGGATCTTTGACCGCGAGGTTGAGGGTTCAGATCAGAACTCTGTTCCTTTTCTATTCCCCTTTTATTGCTACGTTGTGCTTTAAATTCATTATAACTTTCCGACTAGTAACTAAGTTAGGTTTTTATTTTTTATTTTTCGTTCGCTTTTTACCTTTTTTTTTTTGTTAGGAAAATAAAAGGATAGATATAAAAATTATAAAAAAAAAATAAAAATATAAAAACTGAAAAATCAAATAAAAACTATAAAATTTGAAAATCAAATAAAAACTATAAAATTGAAAAATAGTCACAGGTTCTGTGATGGGTCTTTTTTTTTTGTGGGGACTTTGTTTATAATTTTTACCTTTCAGATGCTCCTATTGGCTCCCACGATTCAGCATAATTCTCCAATCAGTGTTTAGTAAACAACGGGTTGGGGGGTTGTTTACGTTTTGCAATAGTCTATGGCATCGACAACTGGTCCCTAATTGTACCGAATTTAAAACTTAACTTTTAAATTCTTTTTTTATTTTTTATCTTACTTTTTAAATAGTATTTTTTTTTTTTTTTTTTGAGAACCATACATTAATTTTAGAAACTTTAATCTTTTAATTTTTTTTTTACTAACACTAATTAAGCAGCCTATTATAATTCCAAGCATATATATTAATTAAGATGAGGAGGTTTTGGGGTATTTCCCCCTGTTGGTACTCCGTAATCGGTACGCCAGTTGCCAGAGCGCCAATGCCGCTTTTCTACCTGCAAATTTCCATTAAACTCAACGTAGAAGAAGTCTACAGTATCACGGAACTCTTTGGAACCGAAGTCTCCATTGAAAGCTACAGGGGAAGAAAATCGCCCCCTAATGTTTCCGCTGTCAAGGTGATTGGCACTCGTGCGAAGCCTGCCATCTACCCATGAAGTGCGTAAAAATGCGCAGGAGACCATATGTCCAAGGAATGCAACTTTGACATTGAACATGGCACTTTAAAGTGTGCAAACTGTTCGGGCCGCAAGCGGCGAATTGGCGCCAGTGCCCCAAATTCCCGAAAAGCAAACAATCCACCAATTCACAGCCCAATAATGATCTCAATATGACCAACTTCAATACCAGCAATAGAGCTCAATCATTTCAAGCGCCCAAAATAGCCGACAATATCAGCTTCGCGGACATCGTCACTAATAAAAATATCTCCCAGAAAGTAAACAACAATAACCCCACTCCTCCGCAGGTAAACAATCTAGACTCCGCCCCTCCCAAAGGAAACAACCATAACTCTGCACCGATCCTTTCGGACGCCGCTCTCCATTTATTTAAAATTCTTTCGCAATTCGCCCACGACGACTCCTTGCACTTTCCTTCTTTACTAAAAGCTATTAGATCGGCCTTGCATACCCTCAATTAACCCAAAATGATAATGAAAAAGCCATCATCATCTTCGAACACTACTATACGCATTACAATAGCTTACGGTAATTGACCGTCTTCACTCCCTTAATTATCCCATATGGACTTTTCAATTGAGAACTTTTGCTTTCCTACTCACTCTTCCGCCGTTCTAAAACTCCAACCTCCGACCAATCTCACGGGATTACCTAAATTCCGACCGCTTTGTTTACATTCTGCTCCCGCCGTTTTGCGCTTTCTAACCGACTTTCATTGCCGACTGACTGCGCCCGCAGGGTTCTGTGTCCGCCCTGCGATCTCTTGCTCTTTCCCCCTCTCTTTCTGCCCTTGCCTCTTCTTGAGTAAATAGAACACGGATTCTTTGAATCTTAATGCTCTTACTCACAACATCGAGCAAAAGACTTTTCGACCTAATTACCCCTTCCACTCCTGAGCTATGGCTCATTCACAATTCTACCACCCTATTTATTTTCTGATTTTCTAATCTTTTCTGAAATTATCTTTTTATGCAATATGTTTTTACTTTTAAGATGGATGTGCGGGACTGTCGTCCCTTGTAATCCCATGATAAAAACACAACCTTTGTTGCGGAAATTTATGGTCTTTGCCTGGTTTAGGGATCATTTTTATTATTGCGTGTTTCCAGCATGATGGTAAATCGGGCAATTATTGAAAATTTTTGTGATATTAGTGATGGCTTTAGTGGGGGAGGCACTGGAGAGCTTTTATTTGGAATATTGTCAGGCCCATTTGATTATCCAATGCTTAATTTGCAGATGACAGATTTGACATCTCTCGGACTTAAGAGTGGAGGTATAGGAACAGAGGTAGTGTTAAAAAAAAAGTGAGCAATACTGTCTTCAACCATTTAAATGTGATAATTGTCATAAGGTTCAACGTTTTTCTGAAAAGAATTTTCTACAGTGATGTGGCGTGGTGTATTAGTAGTAGATAAACCCATTACAGATGCCTTTTCATGTCACAAGAATTGCGGTGTCTTGGGGTCGAGTCGTCCCAACTGGTTTTTGCGGTGACCGTTCCCAGGGTTTCTTGTATTTCCAAGAAGTCCTTTATAGCGCCTCTATATCGCTGGTACTGAGTAAAATTTCCTAAAATATCCCATAACGGAAAAATATTTTTAAATATTTGTTAATGTCTTTAATCTTCCTTTTCCGAATCAAAAAAAAAAAAAATCGAAGCTTCTTACCAATTGTACAGTTTTATAATAAATAAACTAATAAAGACTAAATAATTTTTTTAATCAAAAATGAATAACTGCTTTCATTGCTCCAAAGTAAACTTTTCTTTCAAGCAAATTAAACCTTTAAAACAATTTATTTTTAATAATATAATTATAGTTTTGTTGAGATTTTGTTTTTTATTTTCAAGAAAGTCATCTGCAAATGAATTCAGATTAAATATTTCCACAAAACATCGTGACACATTATTAGGAAAATGTAAAATTAAAACAAATTAAATTTTAATTATTTTAAAATTTAAAATTTTCAAATCAATCATTAACTAACATCGGTTAATTAATGATTTTCAGATCATTAACTAACTGATCTCACTTTTATAATGTAGTTCAAAATAACACCCGAATGTAGTTATAACTAGAGTAATGGAATGCATTATCTTCCCCAACCAAAAAAAAAAAAAAAAAAAAAAAAACAAGTAATATAAAAAAAAAAATTTTCAAAGTCAATTCCAGCTTTTTTTTCACTCTATTGATGGAAGTCCTTTAGAAATAATTTTCATTCATTTTTTTAAGTTTATTTGGTGTCATCTATTATTAGATACATGCAACTTAAATCTAAAAAAAAAAAAAAAACTAAAATGAATTAATTAAATTTAATGAATGAATTAATATTTGAAAAAAACTGTATTAACATCAAGTGTCATCCACTACAAGTTCAATAAAAATGCATTTGAACTTGAGTGGAGGAATAAAAAGTATTTTATGAACGATTGAAAATTTGAACAAGATATATATAGGGAGAGTGTGAGCTAATAGAAGGAATTTAAAAAACGTGGGGCATTAAATATATGAAAAATTCTAACTTTGTAAGAATACATAAATGTAGTTTAATTGCGTATGCCTCATAATAAATTGAACATAATAACTATAAAAGTTTATAAACCGAGCTTTCTGCAATTAAATCAGATAAAACAAACAAGTAAAATTGCACTAGTGGTATTTCACCCATCAAACCAGGGCTGGATTTAAATGAAAAGAGGCCCTAGGCTATTCCACTTATGAGGCCCTTTCACCTCCCATTTTTAAGTTTATAAATTACATGAAAGATAATAAAATATATCATTACTGTGATATATATCAATATGTTAAATGAAACATGTTGTGATGGGTACTAATCTTTATAAAAAAAATGTGGCACGGATAATAAATAAAAAACTTATTTGGACATTTATTCTCAGCACCCTATAGAGTACTTGTAACGATAACTAATCAAACATAACACATAGCATTTACAAAGGAACAAAATTCAAATAACAAAAGTCTTTGCCCACGAAAATAAAATATGCAATAAAAAATGATCATATTTTTTATCAAATTAAATTAAATACATTCAATACATTGAAGATGAAAGCAGATTCAATTCAGATAAATTTATTTCATAATAATTCGCATTTAAAATATTAAGTATGAATTTTAAGTTAATTGTAGGCCTCTCTCGATCTGGAGGCCCTAGGCTGAAGCCTAGTTAGCCTGTAGGAAATTCCGGCCCTGCATACTATACTGAAATAAAGCGCAATTACACTATAAAGTGGTGCCCTATGTAGTACTGTTCTCTCATCACCGGTAATTGGCCCATCGACCTTCAACAAGAAAAATGTGGTACTAGTGCTGCAAGGACTCAGAATGCTCTTTAGAGCATTCTATAGCTCTTAGAGCATTCTGTAGGCAGGGTCAGGCAGAGGTCAGGTCATTGTGCATTTGACGCTTACTTTGGCTTAAAAATTATCGGTCTTCCATTAACTAAGACGAACTGGGGCAGAGGTAAAGAATCGGATCTCCGACCGCGAGGTTGAGGATTCGAAACTGAAATCAGCTCCTTTCGCTATTTTTGCTACGTTGTGTACCTACATTTTCCACTTTCCGACTAGTAATTACATTAGCTTTTTACTGTACGCTTTTTACCCCCTTTTTTTTGTAAGGAAAACAAAAGGACTGAAATAAAATTATAAAAAATTAAAATAAAAATTTTTTTTTTTCTTTCTAATGCAGCTGGCAAACACTTAGACAGCTTGGTCTTGGATGCCTTAAGCCAAGCGCTGAACAGACGTTACTCACTTTGCATTACCCAGGGGGCGCGTGTAGCTTGAAGATGAGCCACAGACGCGGAGTAACAATGCCCCCGCAAAGCTCTACTATCATATTAGACCGGGACCTACAATTTAAAGTGGATTCGAATCACTACAAGCATCCGTGGCACCGCCGGGACTAGAACCCGAAACCTGTGCTACCGAGCGCCAGAGCGCTAGCCAGTCGATCATTCAGGCCCAAATAAAAAATATAAAATTAAAAAAATTAAAAAGAACTTCGGTCCTGAGATCGTGCTTTTTTTTTTTTTTTTTTTTTTTTCATGAGGATGTTATAATATTTGCTTTTCAGATCACCACCGTGGCTCCCACCGTTCAGCATAACCCTTTCACTGTTCTGTTTACTTTTTTTCGATAGTCTTGTGGCATCGACAACGGGTCCCTCATTGTACCGAATTTAAACTTAACTTAAATTCTTTGCTTTTTTAATTTTTATCTTTTATTTTGTATCTCACTTTTATTTATTTTTAGTACTTTTTAAATTTTTCGAGTACCACATTAATTGAATTTTAGAAACTTTATCATTTATTTATTGTTACTAACATTAAAAAGCAGCCAACTATAATTATAATCATATCTATGAATTAAGATGAGGACTTTCAAGGGGTATTCCTCTATTGGTACTCCGTAATCGGTACGTCAGTTGCCATAGGATACTAGTGCTACAGGGACTAGTACATCCATATTTCTTTTGGTAGTCATGCCATAATTTTAAAAGATTAGATACAATGGCTGTTATTTATTTAACTTGAATACAAATAGACAATATGAATTAAAAAATACAGACAAACAAATTTTTCAAAATAATAAAAATGCAATAATGTAAAGTTAATAATGTATTCAAAAAACAAAATATTTAATAACAAAATATTTCTTGTAATTTCTCAAGGCCACACTTAAATTGAAAAAGTACCGCCTTTTGACTCTGTTGCTCTATTCGAATCAATAATGGGAAAAAACCCAGAGCTATCCGGATATTGAATGAATAGCTTGATGAATATTTTCTTATTAATTATGTATTGATACAAGAAATTTAAATTTAAATATAACTGTAGCATTTGAAAACAACAAAATGTTTTGTATAATCTAATGTATACAGTACTAAATTGGTATAGCTCTTTTGAATACGCCCAATGAGATTTATGACTTGTTTATATAAATGTTTGGCATACAGTCTGCACTTGGCATGCAACCCCCCTTCCCCTTCCTACATTCTGTCCCGACCCTTTTGGTCCATGGATTATTGTCAAAAATGACACATTTAAGTATCAAACTAACAAAACTGACACAAGCAATAATAACATTGGCAGATTATGGTACTTTTTCTAAAACATTTCGAGAAAGAAGGCCCAGCGGAAGACGATGAATTCATTAAAAGCAGCCCTGGCGGTGCCATGGATGTTTGTAGTGGTTCGGAATCCACGTTAAACTGTAGGTCCCGGTCTGTTTAGCCCAAAGTGTGCACAAGACAATCGTAGAGCGACAAACCAAACCATGTCCTATTTATGAATTAAGATGAGGAGGTTTAAGGCAGGGATGGGCAAACTACGGCCCGAGGGGCCAACTCCGGCCCTTCGGAAGGTTCTATCTGGTCCGTGGATAGAACTTTAATTTGCCGGTCTGAGGCAAATTAAAAGAAACATATATTTATATATTATATATCCATCTCCTTTTCTACTTTGATGGAATATTTTTCTTTCGCTTTTTCAAAGGACTGGTGATCTTTTTACTTTCTCAATTTTTGTTCTACAAAAACATAACTCAACTTAAATAGCAAGCACAGACACCTTTCAATCGGTAAAGTGTTAAAATCGGAAGTTCTTTGTTAGTTATAACTCTAGATTAGAGAGTTAGAGTTTTACAAATCATTATCGAAAGTAAGTTTCCCAAATTTAATATCTCACGCCCAGAAAATCTGTGCTGTGTTTGCTTCATCTTATATAAGAGAACAAGTGCTTTCAACTATGAACCTTAGAAAGAATTATTTCAAAAGTAGACTGACAATTGAGCATTTAGCTTCGTTCCTTAGAATCAATACATCTCCCTTCGAACATCATTATAAGGAACTTTTAAAAATGAAATCGCAATTTCATGCATCTCATTAACGTATTTAAATTTTAATACTTGTATATCGTTTTTAATATTTTAGAAAACGTTATCTTGGCCCGCCAAACTTTTTTTTTTTCGATTTTTGGCCCGCGATTGAAAAAGTTTACCCATACCTGGTTTAAGGGGTATTTCTCCCTGTTGGAACTCCGCAATCGGTACGTCAGTTGCCAGACTGTTGGAGTTGCAGGAATGTGCACAAAAGTATCAATTCCTCAGAGGAATGCAGAAAGTTTACAAAACATTACTAAAATGCACCAGTTTGACCCCCAAGTTTTCAAGGTCAGGAGGAATCCTTCACTTCTGCTCGACCCCCTCTCAGCTCTCCCTAACATGTCCTTGCACCAGGGATGGGCAATCTTTTCGGTCGCTGGCCAAACATCGAAAAAAAAAAAAAAAAAAAGTTTGGCACGGCCAAGATACATTTTTCTGAAATTTTAAAAACAATATACAAGTATTACAATTTAAATATGTTTCTTTTTTGTGTCATTTTTGTATGTTAATGGCTCACTTGGCCCCACACAGGTTCGAACCTGAAGCTACGACTTTGTGGGAGTATTAAGTTAATTAAATTATTATTAGCTGTAATGCAATACATTTTATTAGTTACAGCAATGAAATTAAATAATAACAAAAATTTAAGGTTACTACTTAATATTTTAGTTATTTAACTTGTCATAAAAATTAAAATACAACTCGCCTCTCATACGCCAGATTTGATAAAATTAGTTAGAAATTCCATGCACAAAACTAAACTGCTGTAAAAAAGTTATATTAAGTGAAATAAGCAAACAGTATTCTTCACAAAACATGAAATAGAAAGACAAATACATTGATTAATAAGTATTGCACACATTCACTAAATCATTCGAATAAACAGAAATTAATTTAAAAATATATGGGGCCTGAACGAGTGACTAGAGCTCGGTACCACAGGTTTCGGGTTCGGGTGCCATGGATGTTTGTAGTGGTTCGGAATCCACTTTAAACCGTAGGTCTCGGTCTAACAGGATCGTAGAGCGTTGCGGGTGTATTGTTACTCTGCATCCGTAGTTTATCTTCAAGCTACATGCACCTCTTGGGTAGTGCTAAGTGAGTAACGTCAGTGCAGCGCTTGCCTTAAGGCATCAAAGACAGCTGTTTCAGTGTTTGCCAGCTGCATTAGAACAAAAAAAAAATTTTTTTGTAAACATATTAAATAAAATGAACATTCAAAGAATATCAAATAACACAATAATTTTTATTTAATATTTCAAAGAATTAACTCTCTTAAAATGAAACAAAAATTCCTTTAATTTTTATATGTGGTATCATGTGTTATCAGTTTTCTATTTAGTTTAAATAATGGCAGATTTTCTAAAAAAAAGAAATAAAAGAATATGAAAGAAAAGTTTGTTAGGCTCATGTAGTGTGGAAACCTCACAGTTAAGTTAAGTATCTCAACAGCGTAAGTTACTCTTGTGAAAAATTCTCTGGCCTATCTTCAGAAAGTTAAGACTGTAACAGTAGTAACTGCGTAGACGAGTAGAGAGTTAGTGCAGTTGAGAGGTTCAACTTCTCGAGCATATTCTACCCCAGAGACGGGAAAACTTTTTCGGTCGCCGGCCAAAAATCGAAAAAAAAAAAGTTTGGAGAAAGAAAGACGTGCCAAGATGAATTTTTCTAAAATTTTAAAAATTATATACAAGTATTATAATTTAAATATGTTAATGAGATGAATGAAATTGCGATTTCATTTTTAAAAGTTCCTTATAGTGAGGTTCGAAGTGAGATGGACTGATTCTAAGCGAGGCTCAATGCTCATCTGTCAGTCTACTTCAGAAAAATTCTATCTAAGGTTCATACTTGACAACACTTGTTCACATATATAAGATGAAGCAAACATAGCACTGATTTTCTGGCAATGAGATATTAAATTTGGGAAACTTTCTTTCGATAATGTTTTGTAAAACTTTAACTTTGGCATATTTAGAAACAACTGCTTGAGATGATTGTTAGATTGTAGCTAAATTCATTCAACCTGCAAATCTGACCTCAGTGCTTCACACTTTACGTTGAAATGCATGGTAAAAATATCCAATTCTGTTTGAATGGCACTGAAATCTTGAAATCTGCGTTCGAACTCACAATGCAGTTTTTTCAAGCCATCTTCATAATTCTTAAGCTTCTCTTCATTTACTGAGAGTATTGAATTTAACCTCGTTAAATGAGATAAAAATAATAATATTAAAAATAATAATAGAAAAGGAGATGGACGTATAATATATAAATATATGTTTCTTTTAATTTGCCTCGACCGGCAAAGTAAAATTCTATCCGCGGGCAGGATATAACCTTCCGGCGGGCCGTAGTTTGCCCATCCCTGTTCAACCCCCTTGATTCATGCAGATCCAATTTATTCACTGACAACTGGAGTACCAATGGGAATAGACCCCTTAACCTCCTCATCTTAGTTCATATATAAATTTATGATTAATAGTTTGGCTGCATATTGTTAGTTTGGGATAAAAATTAAAGTTACTAAAAATTTAAAAATGGTTCTATAAAAATTAAAAAATACTAAAAATAAATAAAAGTTAAAAAACAAATAAAAAGTTTAAAATTAAAAATAAAATAATTTAAATTAAAAATTGGGTACATTTAGGGACCAGTTGTAGATGGCAGAAATATTAGTTTGAAATTAAAATTTCAGATTGCTGAACGTGTGGGCCGTAACGATGAATTTAAAAGGTAAAAAGCATTATATACCCCCTCCCCTTCCGAAAAAAATTTGTATTTTATTTCATTTTTATATCCAATTTATTCATAATCGTATTTATTTATTCGCAATCCAATTTACTTATTCTTTTTAAGTCAGTAGGCCGCAAAAGGTTATGTTAGGTTGCGTAATGACTTCGAATTTCAGTCCTGAGTTTTTAGATGGTTAGAATCCGTAATGTTATGAACCCATGTATATTACAGCTCCATTTGTTTAATTTCAATGCCTTATACACTCAATAATATAAATGTATTTATTGGATGAAAATAATATATATATCAATACTTGTTAAAACCATTAAAAATTTCAGATGAGGATGCAATATAAATACAAATTATTATATTCTTACTTTATAGGAAACACCTGTAATTCAGAAAATAAATAAATAAAACATTGTCTATAAGGTTCTTTGACAATTTAACACTTATACTGAAGCAAAATATCTCAGAAAATGCTTCAGTATGTTAAAAGCCATTAGCACAAAAATGAATTCACTATTCCATTCATTCTAAAGGGACCTGATAGCCGAGGATGTTTGTAGTGGTTTCGAATCCACTTTACACCATAGTTCCTTGTTCTAATGTGACTGTAGAGCGTTTGGTATAGGACTGACAATCCTACCTCGTCAAAAGAAAAACATCTCCTGTCTCGAAATCTGGCTGAAGGCCCACCATGGAGCTGTTGCGCCATTGATGATCCATCCTAAACGACAGGAGGCCAATTACCTAATTGCGACCTGATGATCAATTGGCTTGCGCCCTGGCCTTTGGTACCACAGGCTTCAGGTTCGAATCCTGGCGGTGGCACGGATGTTTGTGAGTGGTTCGAAATCCACGTTAAACTGTAGGTCCTGGTCTAATTAACTTAAAGTATGCAAAAAGTGACCGTAGAGATATAAACGAAACTAAACGACAGGACACGGTGAAAAAAACAGCTGGTGTTTTTACATTTCACAAAATTTGAAAACTATTGGCCGGACCATTTGGCTATTATAACACTAATGGAAGCACTTAGAGTTATAGTAAGATATATTTCTATTTTGTCCTTTTAAATGCTAATGTTTTTAATTTTATTTTACATCGAGAAAGGTCATGTAGACAGATATTATAGTATCGCTAAAATATCTGTAAAAAAAAAGCAAAATCTTTTATATATATATGTTGTTGTTTCCTGTCCCCTTGGCAGACATCGAGACCAAGCCCACGAGCCCATATGCACTCATGATTAAAGAGGAAGGAAGCAGCTTCTGTTGTAATGGTGCACCCGTAGGTAGAAGTCTGACTTTGGCTCCGTGACGCTCTTACAGTCATGGGGAGACCGGGACCTACAGCTTAAAGTGGATTCCGAACCACTACAAACATCCATGTCACTGCCAGGACTCGAAACCTGTGGCACTGAGCGCCAGAGAGCTAGACACTCTGCCTTTCAGGTCAAATATATATATAAATAATTTTTGTATAATTTAATATATAATTTTTTAATATATAATTATATATATAATTTTGTATATATGTGTGTGTGTGTGTGTGTGTGTGTTTGTCCGTGTAATGTATGCATATGTACTGCACACACACACACACACACATTCACACATTTTATATATATAGGAAGAAAATATATTAGATTTTTTTTTTCCTCGTGCATGTGTTCGCCGCTACCATAAATCGAGTGTCCCAATGAAAACACTGTTTACAAGTCTGTGTATCCTTGCATTAGGCTATCAGTATCCATTTGATAAAGGAACATTTGTTGACATTTGATTTGATTTGTTGATAAGTTGACATTTGATAAAGGAACCCAATTACAAGGTGATTTGAGATTGTATGACTATGGCGAAGGTCATGACTCATTTGAAGAACATTTTGCAATTTCTCTCAAATAACTTGATCTCATGTGCGAATATTTACTTAAGATACCCAACTGCACCCCCCTTCCTCCCTCCCTGCAGGCCGTGCGTGGTCCCTGAAGAATCGAGCGATTTTATTGCAGTTGACTCATTATTAGCAGGCAATGAATCAGTATGCTTAAGTAGGCTGGAGTTTAATTTAAGTGATAAGAATTACACATCAAGTTATTTCATGGAATTTTATCTCTAGTTGAATTGTGTGATGCATGCTAAAAGCGGGATAATCTTATTCCTGTTTGAAGAAGTTAAAACTGGAGAGTGAAATATGTTTCTATAATATAAATGCAGGAGGCACCCTTTAACGTGCTGGATTAGAGAAGAGTTCATACAATTTTAAACTGGATGCCACTCTATAAACAAATTGAAACGATTCAAACATGCCTATTTAATGTCTTTAAGCACATTTTCCACCTGTGTAGGCAATATCCAACATTCTAGCAACTTCAAGATTAAATGCTTAATAAAAATTCGTAATTAATAAATTACAAGTGCCTAATTTCTTCTTTTTTTATATACATATAACTCCTTTTTATATACTATACATAATAAATAGGGGCCTGATAGCCGAGTGTCTAGCTCTGGCGCACGGTACCGCAGGTTTTCTGGTTCGAGTCCCGGCGGTGCCATGAATGTTTGTTGGTTCAGAATCCACTTTAAACCGTAGGTCCCGGTCCTAACAGGATCGCAGAGCGTTCCGGGAGCATTGTTACTCCGCGTTCGTGGCTTATCTTCAAGTTACACGCGCCGCCTGGGCAGTGCAAAGTGAGTAACGTCGGTGCAGCCCTTACGACATAAAAGATCACGGTCTATTTGCCAGCTGCATTAGAAAGAAAAAAACATTTTCAATCTGTGTAGGAAATATCCAACATTCTAGCCATATCAAGATTAAATGCTTAATAAAGAATTTGTAATTAATAAATATTTAAGAAATCGTAATTAATAAATTACAAGTGCTAAATTTCTTCTTTTTATATTCATCCTCAACAGTGGCGCAACAGCCCCTTGGTGGCCCAAGGCCGTCTGCCTGTTGGCAGATTTCTAGACAGGAGATGTTATCTTTTATGGGGGGGTTGTCAGCCCTACACCCAACGCTCTGCAGTCATATTAGACCGGCACCTACGGTTTAAAAGTAGATTCCGATCCACTACAAACAACCATGGTGGACTCGAACATGAAAACTGTGGCACCGAGTGCTACTCATTCGGCCATCAGGCCCCTTTTTACCTATCATAAATTGTCGAAGAACTCATACTGAAGTCACCCATTATGAAGATTTTTTTTTTCCCTAGGTTCTAGACCTCGTTAGCTTTTACTTAATACTGAGAGTCAGGGGGCTAATTAGTTTTATTAGGTCAGCTGCGAAGCTACTAGACCGTTTTCTGAGCAGCACACACAAAAGTGTGCAAAAGTGATATGCAACTCGCTACAAAACGAAAAAAGCCGTACTGTAACCGAAACTGACAGTTACGATGAACACTGGTGAAACATGCAAGCAGAGTTATGTGAAACTATTAAATACCGGATGACTAGAAGCGTCCACTGCGCATTAATTAAATTAAATTAAAACATATACAGAGCGATTCAAAGGTCATGGCACACATTTTGAGGGGGTGGTACGGCTTATTAAAACAAACATTTTTTTTATTATTGTTTAAGTGTAGAATGCAAGTAAATGAAGAGTTGGAGAAAGAACACATTTTCAAACAAATTTCTCGCAACAGCTAGGCACAATACCTAACTGATGCTCGTCACTTGACAAGTTTCAAGTCCTCTGACCAACAAACTCTCTGAGTTTTAAAACCTCTGAAATACTAGTTGCACACATTAATTTATTCTAATTCAGTGTTTGCAACTGTTTTTAATACGCTTTTATTAGTTTCACCTGTATGTTTGCTTGTATGTGTGTATGTATGTAACTGACTTTTACCCTGAGATCTGTTTCTCCTCATATATATAATATTTAAGCTGCAAAGAAACATTTACAGGCAACTTTCAGAAAAGAAAACAGTTGATTCTTTTTTAATACTCTATTATATTAGTTTCACCTGTATGTTTGTTTGTAACTGATTCTTTTGGGCTCGATTTTGTCCTACTTTAAGCGATCAGATTTAATTGAAAACGTTGTAGACTTATCAAGGACCGACGACACTAAAATAGTTGGATAAGTTTATTATCTCATCATGATTAGGATCGCCAGGATTAGAGATTTTATTTTAACTTATGAAGAGCAATTTAACCCATGTAGAATGAAAGTATTCGGTAAAGACATTCAAACCTAAGTGGGACAGTGGCACAACGGACTATTCGCATTTAGCCTTTGTTTTACTCACAATTACATTATTGTAAGAACTATAGTTCCACTCCTCCGTACTGGGACCTCATTTAAATATTATAGTTTAAAAACACTAAAAAACATGCTTTTAGAGTTAATCAAACTAAAAAGTAAAAAATAAATGAATAGTTTAAAAAACTAAAAAACACGCTTTTAGAATGAATCAAAGTAAAAAATAATTGTTAACATAAGAATAAAATGACTGACGAGAAATGAATGTCACTGTTCTAAAAGCGTGGGGTATTTTGTATGACATTTTTAAACTAACTCTGCATTTCGGAATGAAACGAGTGAAAATTATAACGATCGATATCGAGCACCCCACGCTTTTAGAACAGTTTCTCGTCAGTCATTTTATTCTTATGTTAACAATTATTTTTTACTTTTTAGTTTGATTGACTCTAAAAGCGTGTTTTTTAGTTTTTTTTAAACTATTAATTTTTTTTTTTTTCATTCACGAGACTTCAGTTGACTCATTTCTAGATAATCTAATAATTGTGGCTGTGAAATGCCTACATTTTTTTTTGGAACTGTTCGCCAATCTACTCTACCAACCATGTGTATTATTATGGATGGCAGCAAATTTTGAGCCCTTATCGTAATTATTGAATCAAAGAAGCACTTCGTAATGATGTTGTAAATAAACAACACGCCACTTCAAATCTATATTATCAAAAAATTTATGTTTTAGTAAGTTATCCCTAACTTTTGTTCCCTGACCGTTGAATTATCGTGCACAAACAAACACCATTCGCATTTTAGTACCGCTTGTATTTCTAAAAATTAAAAATTATATATTTTTATTGAGAAAAGCCAGTCAATTAATGAAAATTAATAATTCTTGCTTAGTTTTCTGCAGATGATAACAGAAAAACACTGCCACTATTCTTTGTAGTAATAATAATGCTACGATATCATTGCATAAATTGCAACTGAATAAGTTTCGAAATTACTGAAAATTTTTGTTCGTGATTAGTTTTATTTGTAATCTCCACAAGCAGGTGGCAACACATTTCAAGGTTCAATGTGAATTTTCGGAATCACTGCCCATGATGTCATTTTTATCCTTCCCTCGGCTTATTCAATTCCTACTATTAGCTCACACTCTCCCTATATATATCTTGCTAAAATTTTCAATCGTTCATGAAATACTTTTTATTCATCCACTCCAATTCAAATACATTTTTGAAACTTGTAGCGGATGACACTGGATGCGAATACAGTTTTTTCAAATATTAATTCATTCATTAAATTTAATTCATTAATTTTAGTTTTATATGGGAGAAAAAAATTTCTCTTCTATAATTGAAGAACTGGACTGCTCGAAACTCACTGGAAAGGTTCCCTGAAATAATGAAGCATTACAAGAGATGGATAGAATGCGAAATTATAGACCACCATCAGCTTCATAAATTAGAAACGAAAAAAAAATAGAAAGCGAATAAATAGTGACAAACAAAAATAATAGTCCAACACTCTATATAGAAAGGAAAATGGAAAATTGCAAGGAGATTCGCTTTCTATTTTGCCACTTAATAGTGTGATTCTGTCCTATGTATATACATATTTATATTAAATTGTAATTATTTAATGAAAAGTAACAAAAATAAAAATTTTCTTTGTTGACCTAAGTAGGAACTGACTTTAATTTTTTTTTTTAATATTACTTATTCGTAATAGAATCAACGTTATTATTAAAAATATCTTGTCAAAAAGTGTTTGTAACTTGGAACATCATTTTTCGTGAGACCTTTCCCATAGCATTCGTAAATCACATCTCTTCACTTCTGTTTCACACGGTTCTGCTTCCATGGATAGTTTGCGATTCTATTCATTCATTGTTTGGCCCCTTTATTTCCAGATTACAGATTTTTTCTCAGATATCTTACTCATATATTTTCAAATGCGTATGTTTACATTTTTACATGATAAAACATTCAACAGACACATTTTACATGGAGGGACTTCCACCCATGTAGGCCTCGAATAGTCCACTGACAAGAATAAAATGCATTCAATAAAGACTTTTAGGAGTCTCTCGTAGGGAAGAAAATAACCAAAGGCAGTCGATGCGAGGCTGCCATACAAAGAGACTCCTAGTTTCAAAAAACCGGGGGCCTTTGGTATCACAGGCTCCACGTTCGAATCCGGGCGGGGGCATGGATGTTTGTGAGTGGCTTGGAAAAGAGTAAACAAAAAACAAACATGAAGCAAACTGTAGATCCCGGTCTGTTTAGCCGTCCTGTGCACAAAATGACCGTAGAAGGACAAACCAGATCCTCTAAAACCGGTGACTACACCGGATTCAAACCCAAACCCTAAATGCATGATTGCTGCGCATGCTACCACTGGTGTATATATCAAGCATTAAATTAATAGCAAATTATTTTTTTACAATTAAAATTGGCTCAATTACTTAAAACGGAAATGATCCTTTAGGACGGCATTTTATAATATGTGAAACTTTCGATTCCTTGTTAGAGTTTTTCACCAAAGTACAATATTTGAGATACGGCTGAGTTGTAATGCCGTAGTGGTAGTATAGGTAGTACTGGATATTATGTAACAGTGCTATTAAATCAATTCTATTTTATTTTAAAAGGAATTATTAACTAAACCAGCTTGGCTACTTTAAGCATAATCTATCTATGCACATGTTTAAAAAACGTTTTTACAAAGTTTCCAAAAAGTGGATACCCATTCCTGATACAGTGTCTATTCGTGCTTGCAAAATCTAAAAATGGATGCAAAAAAAAAACTGTTTGTTGTTACGGATGCTACAAATAATCTCAAAACGAAAAAAAAATGCTGATAAAAATATATCCCATCTTGTAAGATGACAGAAATATTCAAAAGAGCCATTCTTTTATGGCATTCTCAAACTGACAATTTAATAATTATTTACAAAAAAAAAAATCGATTTTTAGAAATTTCCAGATTATGTATTTCATTCACATTTTTTATCATGTAAACATGATGTCCTGGTTAGGGGTTCGTGGCTGAATCCAAAAAGTGCAGCAAGCAAATAAAGTGATATTCCAAATTCGCAAATTTTTGGGGAAAAATGCTAGTTTGGGCCCCTTAACGCTTGAAATGATTCATGAATAACGTTAATCCTCAGGAATTTTCTGAAGAATTTCGCTTATGCTTGAAGTGTTTTGTAGTATGGTTTTGAAGCACTTTTCACTTTTTGGCTTGGTATTTTAAACATTTGTATATCAATGACTATCAATACTCATAGTGCGTTGATTAATTCCTTCTTCTTGAAGTTTCATATTTATCACTTTTGACATTTTCCCATGCCTATTGAGCTGTACAGTGCATCTTATTGTATTTGGAATACTTCATTCTTCATTTATGCCTAGAATTTTCAAACTTTGATATATTCTCTTGGCTATTGAATGTGGTAACGTTTCTTGTAAAATTTGGAATACTTCATTCTTCATTTGCGACGGCATTTATCTTAATTTTCTATATTCTTTTAGAGATTCTTGAACAATACATTCTTCATGAAGTTCTTGATCTACACTCATGTCCATAAATTAAGGATAATTCAGAATCACACAGAAACTGAACTCTAAAATAAAAATTTCACCTGTAGAATTATCACACGCATCTTGAAGAAGAATATGCAAATTACAGGAAATCACAAGATGGCGCGGATAGTACGTCACAATGACGAGAGTGTAAGAGAGGGGTATATAAGAAATGGGGCAAAGAAGTAAAATTGTTCACAAGCGCTTTAAAGCCTTTCAGTGCAATAACCGCATAATTATGGCACAAAGGAAGCATTTGGATGATTTTTACGTGGTAGAATTATCGGACGACTGGAATGTGGACGTACCCAGCTGGAAGTATCCGAGGAACTTGGAATCGCCCAGAGTGTCATCTCCAGGCTTTGGCAACGATTCCAAGATGATGGTAATGTGAGTAGATGTTACAGCACAGGTCGCCCCCGAGTTACAACGCCGAATGAGGACCGGTATTTAGCAGTAACTGCCAAAAGAAACAGACGGAGCACAGCACAGACCTGTCTCGTCAGCTCTCTTCAGCTACCGGTACGACAGTTTCAAGGCAGACCGTGTACAGACGCTTAGGGCACATTGGTCTATATGCTCGTAGGCCTGTCAGATGTGTTCCACTTACCGCAACTCACTGTCTCCTGCGATTAACCTGGAGTAGAGAGCATGCATTGTGGACACCGCAACAGTGGTCTTGTGTGATGTTTTCCGATGAGTCCAGGTTTAGTTTGCAGTCTGATTCTCGCCGGACTTTCATATGGAGAGCGCCAGGTACCCGTTACCACCAAGAGAACACCATTGAATGTACACCGTTTCGGTGGTGCAGGATGACTCGTTTGGGGAGGAATTATTATTGGTTCCCAGAACTGACCTGCATGTTCAGAGTGTAACGATGGCAGGCCACATCTATCGGGATGTCATTCTGGAACAACATGTACGTTTGTTTCGGGACGCCATGGGTGCTGAATTTCTGTTTATGGATGACAACGCCCATCCTCACCGTGCAAACATTGTGGACGAATGCCTTCAATTGGAGGAAATCACCCGTATGGATTGGTCAGCATACTCACCGGACTTGAATACAATAGAGCATGTGTGGGATATGCTTGGCCGACGAATTAACGACCCGTCAACCCCCTCCCACCTGTCAACCGGAACTTCGGAGGGCATTGCTTGATGAGTGGTGTAATATTCCCCAAGATCAGATTGATAATTTGATACTCAGCATGCCTAAGCGTTGTAAGGCCTGTATTGCATCGTCCGGGAGACATACTCCATATTAACCATCATACTAACCATGTCATACTGTTTTTTGTAAATAGGTTCTTTTTTTAAATTTGCTCCAGGAGTAAAAATCGCAATTTTTATTAATTATGTCAAACATATGGCATCTTTTTTGCTCTTTACCTTTTGTTTAATAAATAGACTTTACAAATAAGTCAAATTTGTTTTGCTTCTGTCTCTTTCTTTGCCTGAACTTCATTATCCTTAATTTATGGACGTGTATTTGACATTACTATATTCATGTGGCTATCTGAATTTGACCATTCTATTGGTAATATTTAATCAAATATTTCATATATCTCGTGCATTATTAAACATCGGCATATTCCTGAGTTTATTCATCCGTTCTCGATTGTTCACAAATGAGGAGTTGAAATTTGCCTAGCAGATTTCAGTTTTGTTTCTTCTTAGGTTTATCATTTTTTTTCCATGCATTTTGTTGTCTTTGCATGCCATGCTGAATCATTTTGATAAGTGACGCTGATTACTTTGGTTATCGGATCTAGACTCTGATACGGTCTTACGGTTTACTGCTGACTTACTTCTGGAAACAAGCATATATCGACAGACATGCGATATAAGAGTGACTCCTTTTCTCTCATTTTCAGACCATTACAATGTCTCTTATGAGATACGATATTACTTCTTTGATAAGTTAAGTGTCAACTAATAAACCCTTAACACACGAGAACTATTGATAGGGACAAACATCAATAAACAAGTAATATAAAAAAATACCTACTTTTCAATTCCTACAATTCTTACTTTTTTTCACACTCTACTGCAGAAAGTCCATTATAAATAATTTTCATTCCTTTTTTTTTTAAGTTTATCTGGTGCCATCTATTGGTAGATATATGCAACTTAAATCTAAAAAAACCTAAAATTAAGGAATTAAATTTAATGAATGAATTAATATTTGAAAAACTGTATCAACGTCCAGTGTCAACCACTACAAGTTTAAAAAAAAAAAAGCATTTGAACTGGAGTGGATGAATAAAAAGTATTTTATTAATGGTTGAAAAGATTATAGAGGGCGAGTGTGAGCTAATAGAAAAAATTGAAAAAAGGCGCTGATAACCAAATACTAAAATAATAAAGCGTCATCGCTTTGCATGTTGTAAGATAAAAAAATTTTTCAATTTTTCGTTCCAGAACGTCTTGCTAAATAATTTTGATTAGGGTGTTGCCTTTTATTTCTGGAAAGTTTAGAGCTCAGTGGTCTCCAAAAGTATGTGTAAACATACAAATTCACAGGGGCCGAATCCGATACCACAGCTTACGGATTCCAGTCCCGGCGGTGCCATGGATGCCTGTAGTGGTCCGGAATCCACTTTAAATCCGTAGGTCCCGATCTATTAAGATGGTAGAGCGTTGTGGGGGCAGTGTAACTCGAGTCCGCAGCATATCTGCAAGTTACACGTGGCCCATGGGTAGTACTAAATGAGTAACGTCGGTGCAACCCTTGCTATGGCATAAAATACAACCGTCTCAGTATTGCCAGCTGCATTAGAAAGTAGATGCCAATTCCTGTTATAGTGTCTATTCGTGCTTGTAAAATTTAAAAATGGATGCAAAAATCTGTTTGTTGTTATTGATGCTACATATCCTATCATGTAAGATGACAGAAATATTCAAAAGAACCTTTCTTGTATCGCATTCTCAAACTGACAATTTAATAATTATTTACAAAAAAAAAAAAAAAAAAAAAAAAAAAAAAACATCGATTCGTTAGAAATTTCCAGATTATTTATTCCAATCACATTTTTTTCCCATGTATTTTGTTGTCTTGGAATGCCACGCTGAATCATTTTGATAAGTGACGCTGATTACTTTGGTTATCTGATCTCACATTGCCCTGATGACTTACTTCTGGAAACGGGCATTTATCGGTAGACATGCGATATAAGAGTGACTGCTTTTCCTTCATTTTCAATGGATTACAACGTCTCTTGTGCGATAAGATATTCCTTCTTTGATAAGCCTGTGTCAACTAACAAACCCTTAACACACGAGAACTATTGATAGAGACAACTATAAATGAGAAGGGCGCTGATAACCAAACATTAAAATAATAAGCGTCATCGTTTTGCATGTTGTAAGATAATTTTCTTTTCAGTTTTTAGTTCCACAAAGTCTTGCTAAATAATTTTGATCAGAGGAATTTATTTCTAATTGCAAGGGAATTTATTTATACAGGGAATTATTCTTATTCAGGGGAATTTATTTCTTATTATTTATTTCTTATTTCATTTTCTTTTTCATTTATTTCTTATTGAACAGGGGAATTTATTTCTTATTTATTTTTTTCATTTATTTCTGAAATTTTTGTGCTCAGTGGTCCCCAAAAGTATCTGTACACTTACAAATTCATAGGGGCATGATGGTCGAGTGGCTAACGTAAGGGTAGTGTTACTCGCGTCCTCAACATATCTTCAAGTTACACGCGCCCTCTGGATAGTGCTAATTGAGTAACAGCATTGCAGCCCTTGCTTATGTCATAAAGATGAACTGTCTCTGTATTACCAGCTGCATTAGAAAAAGATTTCCAGAAAAGTTGATACCCTTTCCTGATATAGTGGCTATTCGTGCTTATAAAATTTAAAAATGGATGCAGAATTCTGTTTGTTGCTATGGAGGCTACACATCATCTCAAAACGAAAGAAAACACTGATTAAAAATATATCCTATCCTGTAAGATAACAAAAATATTTTTAAAAAAGCCTTTCTTTATAGCATTCTCAAATTGACAATTTAATAATTACTTACAAAAGAAATCGATTCATTACAAATTTCAGATTATTTATTTCAATCACATTTTTTTTTCCATGTATTTTGTTGTCTTGGAATGCCATGCCGAGTCATTTTGATAAGTGACTCTTATTACTTTGGTTATCTGATCTAAACTCTGATACGGTCACACTGTGTGCTAATGACTTACTTCTGGAAAAAAGCGTTTATCGATAGACATGCGATATAAGTGACTCGTTTTCAGTGTCATTACAATGTCTCTTAAGTGATAAGATATTCCTCCTTGGATAAGCATGCGTCAACTAACAACCCATAAGGCGCGAGAACTATTTATAGGGACAACTATCAATAAACAAGTAATATAAAAAATATTTTTTAAGTCAATTTCTACTTTTTTTTTTTCACTCTATTGCAGAAAGTCCTTTATAAATAATTTTCATTCCTTTTTTAAGTTTATTTGATGCTGTCTGTTGGTAGATATATGCAACTTAAATCTAAAAAAAAATATATAATTAATGAATTAAATTTAATTACTGAATTAATATTTGAAAAACTGTATTTACATAATGATTGAAAATTCGAACAAGATATATATAGGAGAGTGTGAACTAATAGAAAGAATTGAAAAAAGGCGCCGATAACCAAATATTAATAATTATAAAGCGTCATTGTTTTGCACATTGTAAGATAAATTTTTTTTCCAGTTTTCGTTCCACGACGTCCTGCTAAATAATTTTGATCAGGATGTTGCTTTATTTCCGGAAAGTTTGGCCCTTTGTGGTCCCAAAAGTATCTGCACACTTACAAGTTTATGGAGGCCTCATGGCCGAGTGGATAGCGCTCTGGAGCTCGATACCACAGGTTGCCGGTTCAAATCCCGGTATCATGGATGTTTGTAGTGGTTCGGAGTCCCCTTTAAACTGTAGGTCCCTATCTGATAGTATCGTAAAGCGTTTTAGGGTTAGTATTACTCGCTTCCACAGCATATCTGCAAGTTACACATACCCCATGGGTAGTGCTAAGTGAGTAACGTCGGTGCAGTCCTTGCTTATGGCATAAAGGTTAACTGTCTCTGTATTGACTGCTGCATTAGAACAGCAACAACTTACAAATTTCAATTAAATATTGTTCTGTGCAGAAATAAAAATAAATATTTCAGGGTGGGAATTTTTTAACAGCTTTTTTTTATAATATATAAGGTGATTATAAAAATAATTACTAGATATATGAATTCCTAGCTACCCTACCATTCACAGAAACTGAACGAAATTTTGGTTTAAGGTATTTTGAGGTATGCGCTCAAGAAACTTCGCCCCTCATCTTTTTGTGTACTTTTTTTTATCTTGAATTTTTTCTTTTATAGGATAATCCATTTGTGGTTCTGCCACTTATTCAATTTGTTACGCATTGTGCAGTGACTCCTCCTTAAAAGAATTGCTCAATTCTTCATCAAATGAGGGATTCCTCTTCAAATTGGGCGTCGCATTTTCCCGTCATGTTCTCCTCCGGGTAGAATAAAAATTATGAAATGAAAAATAACTAAAAATAACGGTTCTGATTTTGGCCTTTTTTTTTGTGTGTGTGTGGATAATAATATTTGCTTTACAGATCATCATCATGGCCCCCACCGTTCAGCATAACCCTTTCAGTGTTGTTTACAATAATTTACAATAGTTTTTTGTTTACATTTTTACAATAGTTTTGTGGCATCGACATGTATTGTCGACATATATCGTCCCTCATTCATAAGGATATTGTACCGAATTAAAACTTAATTTTAAATTCTTTTATTTTGTATTTTACTTTTATTTATTTTTAGTATTTTTTAATTTTGGGGGATGGTCGAGGGGCTAGCGCTCTGGCACTCGGTACCACAGGTTTTGGGTTCGAATCCCGACGGTGCCACGGATGCTTGTAGTGGTTCGGAATCCACTTTAAACCGTAGGTCCCGGTCCTAATAGGATCGTAGAACGTTGCGTGGCATTGTTACTCCGCGTCCGTGGCTTACCATCAAGCTACACGCGCCCCCTGGGTAATGCAAAGTGAGTAACGTCTGTGCAGCGCTTGCCTTAAGGCATCCAAGACCAAGCTGTCTAAGTGTTTGCCAGCTGCATTAGAAAGAAAGGAAAAAGTATTTATACTTTTTTTCGAGTACCAATTTAAACTGAATTTTTGAAACTTTATCTGGTATTTTTAGTAATTTTAATTAATTAAGCAGCCAACTATAATTATAATCCTATCTATGAATTAAGATGAGGAGGTTTAAGGGGTATTTCCCCCTGTTGGTACTCCGTAATCGGTACGCCAGTTGCCAGTCGACCTCCGGAGAGCCACCTTTAGGAACAGGTTTGGCCAACCCCCCAGCCCACCATGAACATTTTTCCGGACGGTGAGATGTATCACACTTTTACAAAATATATTCAATTCCTCATGGTAGTGAAAACCAATGTATTCAAAAATACATTATGTGTTCATCCATATATTTAAAAATGATCTGCCGAAATGATGAGAAGTTTGATGATGAAGTTTGGTTTTAAAATAATATTCTTGCGAATATAGGACAGATAGTGCATGTTTTATTGATGAGTTTACAGTCATGAGTTCACAGAATAATTAAATTATATTCTGCGAAACTCATGCGCCAGCATCGATTTGCAAAAGCTAAGTGAAAGACTGGAGAAACAAATATCGCACTAGTAAAACAAATATTTTTAAGGATTTCATTTTTTTTATTTCGTTTATATTTATATTTCATTTTCAGTGTTATAGGGTTCTTTACAGTGTCCGTTGAGTATCATTATTATTATAGTATCTATGTTTACATGTAAGAATAATAATAAACACAAAAATAATAACTCATCATGTTTCAGTGTTTCACTCCAAAAAATGTCCATAGTGGGTCTACATGTAATATGGGGATGTATGATTTTATATACGGCCGCGGAGTTAGGATGCATTTCCAAAGTGGCCCGAAATATCATTTGGGGTGGCCACCCCTGGCCTAGGATATTGCAGAACATTCGCAGAGTGAGATGTACATTGAAAATGCGTAGACGATAAGCATATAACGATAAACGAAGCAAAGTAAAAGAATTCAAGAATCACTTTAGTTTTTTCAAAATTAAAATAACGTTTTCGTGTGTGTGCTTGTCGTTGTAATTTCTAGAAAAAACTAGAAATAATGAACCATTCCGACCTATAAAAACATCAAAATAACTTCAATTTGCTCTAAATAGTAAAATATCTTATAAGAGTATAGTAGCTTATAAGAGGTATTTTTTTAACATTTAAAAAACTTTTAAGCCTAATTAAATCTCACAAAAGTGACGGCCATTTTGTGGCCATGAGGGCTAAACAGACCGGGGCTACAGTTTAACGTGGATTCCGAACCACTCAAAAAACATCCATGCCACCGCCAGGATTCGAACCTGAAGCCTGTGGTACCAATTGGCCATATCAAGGCGAAGGGTTAACCCATCTCAGCGCGCGAAGCCTGAGGTTTGTGAAGAGTTCAAGTTTCACGCCTCATCGCTCAAGATTGGATTTGTTTATCCTGTAAAGCAGCGGTTTCAATCTGTAGTGAATGAATCGTGGACTGTCTCAATTTGCTATTTCTATGGCATCACGGCAGGGTGCCTCAAGTATGCATGAGAAGGCAAAGTATGCATGGAAGAAAAGAAAAGAATGCCTTGGTGATGAATCAAGGCATTCTTTTTCTTTCTTCCCTTTCATGGAGGGCTGTGCAAAGATCTTTTGTTCCACCAGCAGGTGCAGCTTGAAGGCTTGTTCCCACCGAGAGTTGACCGATCACCAGCCTCACAAGATCACTCAGTTTCGCCTGAAACCGGTTTGAAATACGGTTGAAAGTGGGTCAACTCGAAGTTGACCCACTTTCAACTCGAAGCGGAACTTCATAAGGCTTAATAGTACCGAATTTCAACTTAACTTTAAATTCTTTTATTTTGTATTTTACTTTTATTTATTTTTAGTATTTTTAAATTTTTTTCGAGTACCACATTAATTGAATTTTTAGAAACAATATCTTTTATTTATTTATTTATTTTTTACTAACTTTAAAACAGCCTATTAAAATTCACATCGTTTTTCAATTCCTTCTATTAGCTCACACTCTCCCTATATATATATCTTGTTCACATTTTCAGTCGTTCATAAAATACTTTTTATTCGTCCACTCAAGTTCAGATACAATTTTTTGAACTTGTAGTGGATGACACTGGATGTTAATACAGTTTTTTTTTCCAAATATTAATTCAGCAAATAAATTTAATTAATTAATTTTAGTTTTTTTAGATTTAAGTTGCAAATATCTACCAATAGATGGCGCCAGATAAACATAAAAAAAATGAATGAAAATTATTTATAAAGGACTTTCTGGAATAGAGTGAAAAAAAGTAGGAATTAACTTAAAAATTTTTTTTTTTATATATTACTTGTTAATTGGTTGTTTAAGTGTTAGTAAAGGTAATAAAATAATGTAATAACTGAAATAAAAATAAAACAAAATTATTTTTATCTTACTATTTTTATATTACTTTTTATTTTTTAAAAATTTAAATTAAAAAAAATTAAACGAATTTAAGTTAGAAATTCGATACAATTAAGGACTAGTTGTAGATGCCATAAAAATATGTTTACTGAAACGTGTGGAGCATATCTGTAGTGATGAATAGTTCTGAAAGAAATATGATGAATTTCCAAAAACAAAAAGGCGCTTCCTAGAACCAAAATTCTGGGGTTTCATTTTTATTTATTTATTTTTTGATTAAGTAAATCTATTCCTTTTGTTTTCTACTTAAAAAAAAAAGGGGGCAAAAAGAAAAAAAATAACCTAACTGTGGTTACTAGTCGACAGAAAAAGTTTTAGGATGCACATCGTAGCAAAATACGGAATAGAAGGTTATGCAAAATACGGTTCGCCTGCGCTTGCTCAGAATAACGCCATGGTGTCTTAATTCAATTCCTTCTATTCGCTCACACTCTCCCTATATATATTTTGTTCAAATTTTCAATCGTTCATAATATGCTTTCTATTCATCCACTCAAGTTCAAATATATTTTTTTGAATTCGTAGTGGATGACACGCGATGTTTATACAGTTTTCTCAAATATTAATTCATTCATTAAATGTAATTCATTCATTTTGGGTTTTTTTTTTTTTTTAGATTTAAGTTGCATGTATCTACCAATAGAGGACGCCAGATAAATTTAAAAAATGTATGAAAATTATTTATAAAAGACTTTCTGCAATAGAGTGAAAAAAAAAGTAGGCATTGACTTTAATTTTTTTTTTTTTATTACTTGTTATTAATTGACTGTTTAAGAGTTAGTAAAGGCAATAAAATAATGTTTCTAAAAATTTTTAAAATGGTCCTCTAAAAAAAAAAAAAAAAAAATAAATAAAAGTAATACTGAATACTAAAGTAATACTGAAATAAAAGTAACATAAAAATAAAAAAAAATTTCTTTTTATCTTACTATTTTTATATTACTTTTATTTTTTAAATTTAAATAAAAAACAAGCAATATAAAAAAAAATTTTAAGTCAATTCCTACTTCTTTTTTTTACTCTATTACAGAAAGTCCTTTATAAATAATTCTCGTTCATTTTTTTAAGTTTATCTGCCACCATCTATTGGTCGATACATGCAATTTAAATTTAAAAAAAACTTAAATTAATTCATTAAATTTAATTACTGAATTAATATTTGAAAAAACTGTACTAACATCCAGTGTCATGCACTAAAAGTTAAAAAAAATGTATTTGAACTTGAGTGGATGAATAAAAAGTATTTTATGAACGATTGAAAATTTGAACAATATATATATAGGGAGAGTGTGAGCTAATAGAAGGAATTGAAAAAATAAAACGAATTTAAGTTAGAAATTCGATACAATTAGTTACTAGTTGCAGATGCCATAAAAATATATTTACTGAAACGTGTGAAGCATATCTGTAATGATGAATAGTTCTGAAAGAAATATGATGAATTCCCAAAAACAAAGGCGCTTCCCAGAACCAAAATTCTGGTGTTTCATTTTTTAATTATTTATTTCTTTATTTATTATTTTTATTAATTTATTCTTTATTTTTTGATTAAGTAAGTCTATTCCTTTTGTTTTCTATAGAAAACAAGTAATATAAAAAAAAATTAAAATTCAATTCCTACTTTTTTTCACTCTATTGCAGAAAAGTCCCTTATAAATAATTTTCATTCCCTTTTTTAAGCTTATCTGCCACCATCTATTGGTAGATACATGCAACTTAAATCTAAAAAAACTAAAATTAATAAATTAAATTTAATCGATGAATTAATATTTGAAAAAAACTGTATTATCATCAAGTGTCATCCACTACAAGTTCAAAAAAATGCATTTGAATTTGAGTGGATGAATAAAAAGTATTTTATGAACGATTGAAATGTGAACAAGATATATATAGGAGAGTGTGAGCTAATAGAAGGAATTGAATAAATAGACAAACAAATGTTGTTTTAATATTTTGTCTATCCTTGAACAACTCTCTAAAAAAGGTTTTGAATAACGTTTTTTATCGATCTATATTTTTATTACCAGCACTCATGCTGATAGAAAACATTGTACTTATTGCGCATGCATATGTAAATACTGCACTACTGAGATATTCTTATGAGCATACGCGCTAGGAAGAAAAAATATCGGACGATAAAAAAACGTCATGCAAAAACTCTTTAATAATAGCATGGTGTCTCTTTAGTTTTGAGGAAACACTCATATGAGACGTCCTAGATAGCTGTGGGACTTTTTTGCGAACTTCTCACCCCAGCGTGATAAGTCGGAAGGCGACGGATTAACGCATTGCTAATCTGAGGACATTTTTCAGGAAATTTCTTTGAAATTTTGATTATATAATTTGGAATAGGATCGACGTTGAGGTCTCTGTGAATGAATTTTCATCGAACGAACCAAGGAGAATTTGTAATCATAGCCAGGTGCTTGTTGTGACTAATCCTCAGTGTCCTGCTGTACGGGACGGACAACCCATGGGTGATCTACTCATGAATGGAGGGAAAGGGGCAGCTTCTGTTGTGATGGAGCCCCCTTAGGTAGAAGTCCCACTTTTGCTCCGTGACGCTCTTTACAGTCATATGAGACCGGGATCTACGGTTTAAAGTGGATTCCGAACCACTACAAACATCCATGGCACCGCCAGGACTCGAACCCGAAACTTGTGGTACCGAGTGCCAGAGCGCTAGCCACTCGACCATTCAGGCCCAGCCAGATGCTTATTTTGAAATACCTGCAGTCTCTTAATATTCGTGAGCAGCCTGATGCCAAGTGGCTAGCGCCTCTGGCCTTTGATACCACAGGCTCCAGATTCGACTCCCTGGCGGTGGCATGGATATTTGTGAGTGGTTCAGAATTCACGTTAAAACTGCAGGTCCTGGTCTGTTTAGCCTAAAGTGTGCACAATATGACCATAGAACGACAAACCAAACTTGATATTTGTGAGAGAGGTTGAGGCTCGTATTGGGCCCTAGGATTGTGGCGGGACCAAGCGAGATTCTTCATTCATCGGGAGAGAAAAGTATTATTGATAAGTAACCGCTTATGCATTTGATTTTAAAATAATTTCTCTTACATTTAACTGTGTTTTTCCTAATGAACCAGGAAAATAAATTTAATGAACATGATACTGATCTGATTAACAATAAGCCGGTTATGTCAAAAACAGCACCGTCAGGGCCGGATTTTCCTATAGGCTAACTAGGCTTCAGCCTAGGGCCCCAAGATCAAGAGGGGCCTCCATTCAAATGGTTAGCAAAATTAGAATGACACTATTCTAAAAACAGTAAACACTAAAACACTGTATCGAAAATAAGGAGAAATTATGAAATAAATTTGCTTTAAACTTCAATGTATTGAATGTATTTAATTTAATTTGATAGAAAATAGGATCATTTTATTGCATATTTTATTTTCGTAGTCAAAGATTTTTATTATTTGAATTTTGTTTCTTTGTAAATGTTGTGTGTTATGTTGGATTAGTTATTGTTACAAGTACTCAATAGGGTGCTGAGAATAAATGCCCCAATAAGTGTTCTCGACTTTTTTTTTTTTTATTTATTATCCGTGCCACATTTTTTTATAAAGATTAGTACCCATCTCAACATGTTTCATTTAACATATTGATACATATCACAGTAATGATGTATTTTATTATCTCTCATGTAAATTACAAACTTAAAAATGGGAGGTGAAAGGGTCTCATAAGAGGAATGGCCTAATTTTCATCTAAATCCAGCCCTGAGCAACGTACTTCCTTACGTCAAAATAAAATTTTCAAGAGCGAGACAAAACGGATGCTAGATTTAAATATAATAGAAATCGGGCAATCTGATTACACCTCCCCCAATGATTTTAGGAGAGGTACCAGAGAAGGATTGCCTACCCCGTATAGATTATAGGTGGTCAAATTCAAATATTCGCTCTCAATATTTTCCGTTACCTAATACTGAAGAACGAGTGGTAAGAGTATTCACCACGAAGTTTAATACAGTGATTAATTTAGCGAAGGGATATTGGCAAATTCTGGAGCTCGGTACCTCAGATTTCGGGTTCGAATCCCGCCGGTGCCATGGATGTTCGTAGTGGTTCGGAATCTCCGTAGGTCCCGGTCTCATATGACTGTTGAGCGTAGAACTGGCAACCCTACCCCATAAAATGAAAAACATCTCTCGTCTCGAAATCTACCAGTATGTAGACGGCCTTGGCCCACAAAGGGCTGTTGCGTCAATGACGATGATGATGATATCGTTATGCACGTTTACCTCTTAGTAAATGTGCACAACGAAACGCCACATTTGTAACTGGTTTTGGAAAGTATGCACCTCTGAGAATGCCTTTCGAGTTGGTAAATTCTCCTTATTTCTTTAGTAAGTTAATGTCTCAAGTGTTAGAAAATTGTGAAGATTTCACAATCCCGTATTTAAATGACATTGCAATCTATTTAAATAGATGGAAGGATCATTTAAAACACATCGATGAAGTTTTAAGTGTAAATAACTCGATTTGACAAAAAAGACTGCAAATTTACCCAGAACCACATACTGAATGCAAATTTACCCAGAACCACACAAAGTATTTAGGGCATATTGTAGGTAGTCGAAACAGGATGCCCGGGACGATAAAAATAAAGGCTGTTTAAAATTTTTCCACGCCCTCCACAAAAACACAAATTACAGCTCTCTTAGGATTGATCGGATATTACGCGCATTACGTGTAACAAATTTTCGGTAATTGCAGTCACTCTAAGAAACGCTTTAAAAGGAAAAATTAAAAAAAAAAAAAAAGTGAAATCTGCTAAGCAAATTTAAACTTATCATGTGTGATAAAATGATGAAAATAATTAAATTGCTGAAATCTGCTCGGCAAATTTCAACTTATCATGTGCGAACATTCGAGAACGGTTGAATAAACTCAGGAATATGCCAATGTTTAATAATGCACGATATATAGGAAGAAATTGATTGGAATCCTATAAGAATGGTCAAATACAATAGCCACATGAATATAGCAATGTTGAATAGATCAAGAACTTCATGAAGAATGAATTGTTCAAGAATCTCTAAAAGAATATACAAAAGTTAGATAAATATCGTCGAAAATGAAGAATGAAGTATTCCCAATTCTACAAGAAACGTTATCACATTTAATAGTGAAAAGAATATATCACACAGTGAAAATTCTAGTCATAAATGAAGAATGAAGTATTCCAAATTCTACAAGAAGCATTATCACATACAATACCCAAAAGAATATATCAAAGTTTGAATATTCTAGGCATAAATGAAGAATGAAGTGTTCCAAATACAATAAGAAGCATTATACAGCTCAATAGGAATGGGAAAATGCCAAAACGGATAAATATGAAACTTCAAAAGAAGGAATTTATCAACGCACTAGGAGTACTCATAGCCATTGGATATACAAATGTTTAAAATCAAAACCCATAACATGAAAAGTGATTTAAAACCATACTACAAAACACTTCAAGCAAAAGCCAAATTCTCCAGAAAATTCCTGAGGATTAACGTTGTTCATGAATCATTTCAAGATTTAAGGGGCCCAAACTACCATTTTTCCGCCAAAATTTGCAAATTTGGAATTGAATTTTATTTGCTTGCTGCACTTTTTGGAATGCGCTACTAACCCCTAACCATGACAACATTATGTTCACACATGATAAAAAGCATAAATTGGACCAAGGAATGTGTGTAATCAGGCTTTTGAAGAGCTAAAGCGTATTTTGACAAACAAACCTATATTGTACGGCCCTGATTATATAAAAATATTTTATTCCACAGACATATTCGAACTCATTTGGTTGGGGGATAGTTTTATCACAACGCGATGACGAAAATAACGAGCATCCTATCCTGTATTTGTAAACAAGCAATATAAAAAAAAATTAAGTCAATTCTACTTTTTTTTTCACTCTTGCAGAAAGTCCTTTTATAAATAATTTTCATTCATTTAGGTTAGAAAATATTCTCTCTCTCACATACACACTTTCCATCTCTCTCACTCATTTATTCGCAGGTTTCATTTTCCATTTTGTTCCTCCTTGACTCAGACTAGAACCGAGAATGAAAAAAGAAATTTTTTGCCAGCGATCTACACGCTTCGCCACTGACGGTATTTATTCCTAAATTCATATCCTGCTAAATATCTTATAGAAGAGAAATTTTTTTCTCCCATGTAAAAACTAAAATGAATTAATTAAATTTAATGAATGAATTAATATTTGAAAAACAGTATTAGCATCCAGTGCCATCCACTGCAAGTTAAAAAAAAAAAAATGTATTTGAACTCGAGTGGATGAATAAAAAAGTATTTTATGAACGATTGAAAATGTGAACAAGATATATATAGGAAGAGTGTAAACTAATAATAGAATTGAAAATTTTAAAGTTTAATTTCTCATACTTCTATGCATTATACTAATATAAATATATTATATACTTAATTCTATATAAATAATTAAGTGTAATATATACTTATTCTCTTTTGTATTATAGAATATGGAATTGATTTTATTTTTTTAAAGACCAGAAATTGAAAAAATTTTTAAGTATAATTTTATGAAAATATATTTTTAGTAATTCAGTTAACAGGAACGAAATGTTATTTAATGTTAGTGTTTATTTAAAAATTGTTTTTGTTCTGTTTTGTATTTCTTAAATTGCGTCTGGTAGAATGAGCAAGTGAATATGTGAAATAAAATTTTTTTTTGCAGAAAACTTCGAAAAAAATTCTCAAAAGGAGAGAGAGTTGTCACTGATTGTCTTTTTTCTCACGGGAAAAGTTTTGGCATTTCATTCCCAGTGAGAGAGAAAATATATTCTTTGATAAGAACATAATAGCAACCCATCACTCAAATCTGACAGCAGATAAGCAGTATCGTGAATGTTTATATTACTTGCAATGA
>BPLR01003481.1:0-21651 GCA_021605095.1 Caerostris extrusa
GTTTTGGGTTTGTCGCTTTGACGGTCATCTTAGCCACACAGGGCCAAATAGACCGGGACCTACGGACTCAAAGTGGATTCCGAACCACTGCAAACATCCTGCCACCGCCGGGATTCGAATCCGGCCATTCAGGCCCCTTATAAAATGCCATACGAGACACTGTTACTTATACGGAAACCATTTTTATTTTTTATTTATTAATTTATATAGTATAGTGATATATCCAAAAGGGTTTTTAATACTCAAAAATATTATATATTAAATAAATAAAAACTTTAGTAAGACATTTTTTTAATATTTATTCATGAATTATATCCTACATTAACATTCTCGATTAAAGATCTCTTTATTTTGCCACTGGACCGAGTACCGAGTACTATGGTACTGAGGGGCCAGAAACTCTGCCAGTTTCAGGCTCCTTCAAATACACTGGAGCACAAAGTAGTGCGAAAAATACTCTTTTAATAACATACTTTTTTTAATTTAGAAATTTGACATAGCTATCAGGTGACCTCAAATCATTTCAAAATTGAATGAACAAAACAAAATTCAGCGTGTATGTAATGACAACTCACTCTCAAGAAATTGAGACATGATTATTCTAAAATTAAAAACAAGATTTTTTTTAAAAAAGGGAAACCATTACTCAGTCTACAGTTTACCTGAGTACCTTCTGTGCCCAGAGGGCCTTAAACTCCTATCTGGTCAAAATGAGTACATGGCGATAAGTAGGGAGAAACATGGTTATCAAAAAACAGGAAATAAGTAGTTAAGGAAAATGTCTCTCAAATTCAAAAATCTTAAGAAGAAAATAAATAACATAAAAAAAGTAAAATAGCAAAAAAAAAAAAAAAAAAAAAAAGACATTCCACAAGAGGATAGGGTAACCACTGCTAGAAATGATGACGAAAGGAACGACGAGTTCATCTAGAACTTTGTAAATTGTAAAAGAACCGCCCAGGGGCGTTTAGCATTTTCGGCAGAGTAAAACTGTATCTCTGAAACTATTTCTTATATGGAAAACCATTTTTATTTTATTATTTATTAATTTATATAATGTAGTGATATATCCGAAAGGTTTTTAACACGCGTTTTATATTAAATAAATAAAAACTTTTAGTACGAAATTTTTTTAATATTAATTCATGAATAATATCCTACATTAACATTCTCGATTAAAAATTCTCATTTTGCCATTTAACTATATGTGGCCTATATTATATTATGCTATATAAACCTAATTAAATAAGATTTCTGCAAATAAATTGCTGAAAATACATTTTCATTCAAATTTAAAAATTTATGACATTTTATGTGAATGAACTATGCCAAAAATCTCAGAAATGTTTACACATGTTTCTTAGATAATTTAATCGGATGTTTCAAAGAGTGCAAAAATGCACTTTCTTTGGAGATTTAAAAAGATATTTCATATAATTTTCAATATTTTGTAATGAAATTAATCGTTAATCGTTAATCGAATAGTAAATTAATCGTTAATTAACTAAATTTAAAAACATGTGCAGTTTTACAGACATGAAATCTGTCTTCTTTTCCGATTCGTTAATTGGGGGTAGATAGTTGTTGTTTTATCGGTTAAGAGTAAGGTTTAGCGATCAACGTCCAATAATGGTATAAATTGTTGTAGACTAATCCTCAATGTCCAGCATTGACGGGACATCATGGATGTGGTCTACTCATGGAAGGAGGGAAAGGGGCAGCTTCTGTTGTGATGGAGCACCACCCGTAGGTAGAAGTCTGACTTTTGCTCAGTGACGATCTTACATTCAAAGAGACCGGGACCTACCGTTTAAAGTGGATTCCGAACCACTACAAACATCTATGGCATCACTGCGACTCGAACCCGAAGCCGTGGCACCGAGCGAGCGTCGGCATTCAGCGCCATTAAGCCAGTTATTTTGGAAAAAAATCATGAAAAACTGGCATTCTAATGCAGCTCCAAACACTTAGACAGATTGGATGCCTTATAAATTACTTTTACCCACACTTTTAACAATATAAACAGTTATGTGGGAACCACTACAAAAAAATCTGAAATGAAAAGCTAGTATCCATCATGATGTTGAATCATCCATTTGCCGCCACCAGACTTATCGAAAGACTTTCTGATTAAAATATTCACCGTGTTTATCCTTCTTGCAGATGTGAAACTCTATTTGTCATCAAGTGTCAATTTGCTCGGATATTCAAACCCTTCTCTACCATGCGGCTTCTCTACAATTGACGACCTGATGACCAACTGGCTAGCGCTGTGACCTTTTGGTACCACAGGTTTCAGATTAGAACACTGGCGGTGGCGTAGATGTTTTTGAGTGGTACGAAATCCACGCTAAACTGTAGGATCCAGGACTAACAATTCCAAAGTGTAAAAAAAAAAAAAAAAAAAAAAAAAAAATTACCGTAGGGCGACAAACCAAACCAAATCTCTACAATTGTGTAATTAGTGCTTCTTTTTTCTATGATTCTGTGAGGTAGAATAACTTCAGTCATCCTATAATATCACATTTATGTTATGATTTGGACGTAGCTTCCAATACCAAATTCCAGCTATTAGGAACCACCACAGAACAACAGACTTAAGACAAATAGTTAATATACGCTGGAACTCTAAAATACATCAGGCAATATATTCTTCATCCTTAAAATACTTCCTAATTTTTTTTTAATTTCAATGGCAAGCTTACAGGATAACAGACACATCATAAAAAAATGAATGCAAAGAACAAGATAGAATCAAATGGAATCTTATTAGACCGGGTTAATCCATGGCTCAACCGACTCGGCTATTAACGGCAATCCAATAACGGCAATCCAATAATGCTTCATGAAGAAACAAGAGACAGTGCAAACCAGGAAGCTGAGTGAAGGCGTATGTAAATAAAGCTGTGAATTCTCAAATCTCAGCCCAATTACATCAATTGAAAAACCTACAGCACTACAACTGATCATTAAAGATAATACGAATGCAATTTAAAAAAATAAATATTAAACAAACACGAAAAATTCATTTAAAAATTTAGAAAAAAAGCAGTGAGATTACTTATATTTATTCAATTGAGTTCCTGTTATTTCAAGAAACTCTTTTATAAACACACAAACATGGCGATAGACGTATGCAGCAATCTTTTAAAAATCTGGTAAATATATTCCTCTGAAAAAAAAAATAAAATAGTGATGAGGAAAAAAAATGTCTCTAAAAGAATACTGAAATATTTTTTTTTTTCTAATGTCAAGTTTACAGGACAATATATATCATACAAAAAATAAATAAATACAAAGAACAAGATAGAAACAAATGGCATTAGTTAATCCATCCATTAAAGTGCGGCAATCCAATAACGCTTCATTAGAAGTAGGGAGGCAGTGCAGAACAGGAAGCAAGGTAAGACATATCCATTTCTTCCTGGTCAGTTTAATATTGTGAAGATGCTTGCGGAGACAAACGTGACCACCGAAAAGCCATAGCAATGCCACCTATGATAATGGGACAAATCATGTTACTTTCATGTTACTTTATCCATTTCCAGAACTCTAAGAAACTCACACTGAGAGCCAGACTGAAGGCCGTATTTGTAGATCATTTGCCTGTATCAGACTTTTCATGGAGTACACCACGAGGAGTTAGATCTATGTTGCACTCCCTTTCTAAAATATATTTCTACCGAAATCAACATAAAAATACTAACAAAAATGTTGTGAGTAAAATAGAAAACTGCGAGTATATTACTAATCCAAAACAGACTGAAAATTCTAAAATTAAGATATTAGAAAAACTAATATTCAAACAATGCTATTACAGCTTATAATTGACACACGTCTTTTTATAAGAAACAAACATTTGTCTTGCCACACGACAAATCCATAATATATCCCATATTTAAACAATTATTCATTTTGTATTAACAATTATTAATACAGATTATATCACACAGATACAGAAAGATCCAAACATTGTAAAAAATTGTGACTTTAGCACCAGAAAAATATTTTAAATTTACTTTCCTTATACGACTGAACCAATCTTTTTTAAACATTTATGTGACTTTTGAAAGCTGTTAAACAGATTACACACACACACACACACACACACACACATTGTAAAAGATTATGACTTTAGCATATAAAATATTTTAATATTATACTATATATATATACGACTATACCATATATTTTTGTTTATATGATATATAAAAATATATATATATATATATATACACACACACACACATATATATATATATATATTCATATTCTGGCGTTGCCACGGGTATTTGTAGTGGTTCGGAAGCCACTTTAAACCGTAAGTCCCGGTCCTAATAGGAACGTAGAGAGCTGCGGGGGCATTGTTACTCCGCGTCCATGCTTACCATCAATTTACACGCGCCCCCTGGGTAGTGCAAAGTGAGTAACATCGGTGCAGCCCTTGATGGCATAAGATCACGGTCTATTTGCCAGCTGAATTAGAAGAAAAATATGTATATATACAGCAACAATATACACTCAAGAGCCAAAACATTATGGCCACCTGTCAATAACGAGTAGGCCCACCTTCGGCGAGCAACACAGCTTCAATCGGCCTTGGCATGGATGCCACAAGTCCTTGGTAGATGGCTGGAGACAGATTGTTTAAGCAACGGTCATGCAAATCCGAGATATTGCGAATTGGTGGTCTTTGAACTCTGAGCTGCCGTCACAGGACATCCCAAATGTGTTCTGTCGGATTGACATCCGGTGAGTTAGGCGGCCAGGACATTAAATATAATTCAGCATCATGTTCCTGGAACCATTCCAACACAATTTTAGCCTTGTGACAAGGGCGTTGTCCTGTTGGAACATTCCATTTCCAGCTGGAAAAACAGAGGCCATGTAAGGGGACAACTGGTCCACAATGATGTTCAGATACCCTGTAGCATTCATGGTCTGCTCTACCACAACCACGGGTCCCAGAGACGCCAAGAGAACGACCCCCAAAGCATAATACCGCCACCACTGGCCTGTGTATGACCTACTGTACATTGAGGGAGCAACTGTTCGCCTGAAAGACGACGTATTCTGACACGGCCATCGGCGTGATGAATGACAAACCATGATTCATCTGACCAGGCAACTCTCTCCCCCTGATCCATGGACCAGTCACGATGTTCCCGGGCCCAGCGCAGGCGCAGTTGGCGATGACGCTTGGTCAGCAAAGGCACACGAGTGGGACGTTTGCTGCGTAGCCCCATATAACATAGTGTCCGCTGAACTGTGTGCTTCGATACTATTCTACTTGGCCCTGCATTGTATTGGGCTGTCAGCTGAGCCACTGCCTGGCTCCGGTTTTGCTTCACCATGCGAGACAGTCTCCGACGACCTTTTTCTTTGATAGCGTGTGGATGTCCAACACCATGTCGTCTACTGCTGGTTTCACCGTCATTCATGCACTTTGCATAAGTACTAACAACTGTAGATCGCAAACAACCCCCGAGTCGTGCAGTTTCGGAAATACTTGTTCCGAGCCTTCGTCGTTTCTGTAAATCCTAGATCCTGTAAATCCTAGAATCCGTCGTTCCTGTAAATCCTAGAATCCGCTGCATATCCGAATGACTGAAATCCAACTTAGTATCAAATGAATAGTGTTTCTTTTTCATTACCTTTCTCTAATGAATGAGAATTCTCAAACTTACTGTCGAAATAAATAACAAAACATTTCGCGAAATAAATAACAATTATAAAAGAAATCATTTCGCCAGCCTTGCTGCAATTTGGTTTAAATAATAATTCTTCTTCTGTACCGATGCTTTATTTCATTATTCGTTTAGAAGCATTTTTATTCCATCACTATTTATTTTTTTTAGAGGAATATATTTACCAGATGCTGGAATAGTAATACGATTCTAGCTTCGCAACATGCCAAGTTAGTTAGTAGTAGTAATACGATTCTATCACCTTGTGTAAACTTTTAAGAGAGTTCCTTGAAATATTAGGGACTTACTTCAATAAATATAAATAATCTCACTGCGACTTTAAAATTTTTTTTTAAAGGATTATATTTAAAAGTTTAAAAAAATTGTTGGGTTTGATTATGGTGCGTAATAAATCTAAAGCGCGGACTGCGCCCTCTGTCGTGTTTTTTACCTTCTTAAGTTGGAGAACCTACGATTCTCTCACTTTAAAGATGTTGGAATTTTTATACTTTAGTTCACGCCACGCAGCGTCACGTGGTAGTTTTATAGAAATCGTTTGGAACCGATTCAGAATTGCGCTGTTGCCGTGGAGACGGGCTGTTGGTTGCTGTGGAAACGGGCTGTTGCCGTGGAGACCAGCTGCTGCTGTTTAAACGAGTTGTTTTATTCTAAAAAAAAGAACTTTTTCTAGCCAGTTTAACTTTTGCCTCTGAGATGTTACCATCAACCCTGTATATCTTTGTAAATATTGCTTGTAAATAAATGAAGATTCCATAAATGTTTGAATGGATTGATCAATACTTCTCGAATCATCAGAAAGCTGCGGCTAATAAGAAAAATTGAACCACCGATAGAAAGAAACACGATAGTCGTAGTGACAAAATAAGAATGTCCCGCTCCCATCTGTTCGTTCTACTGATATAAATTCTAAAGCTCTTACTCCTCTGCAGCTATGTAAATTGCTTTGTTGTAATAAAGAAGCCATGTTGAGGTTCAAATGACATACAGGTGGGTTATCAAAATGTAATAGAAACACCTGTGAATAAAAGTGACATTTTTGAATACACTTCGTAAGCATTAAAATAGCTACCAGTTTTTTTTTAAAAAAATAAAAATGTATGTATTCTGGTGGTATGTGAATTTTTTGAATTTTATTGAAATTTGGAGGCTAATGCTGCCAAAATGCCTCAATAATGTCAAACTGTCTGTCCCTGTAGCTTTATTGAAGTTCTGTAACTCTTGGATTTATATATGGAGTCTGTCTTAGATTTATTTCAAACGCGTCAAATGTCGGACCTTTCAGATTTTCAAAGAGGCTAAATTGGAGGAGCTAATTGATAAGTTTAGCTGGAGCAAGTGTAACCAAAACATTCTAATTTTTAGGTGTTTCTAAAGGTACGGTGTCTAAAGGCATGACAGATTACACCCAGCGAGGCAACACAAGTTCGGAAAAGCAAAAGAGTGGACGGAAAGAGAAGCTCAGTGAAAGAGACCGACGGGTATTGAAGCGGATTGTGATGTCTCAAATGTGAACTACTGCAGCAAAAGTGACCGCAGAGCTCAATCAGGATCTGGATTCTCTGGTATCAATCATTACAGCTAGAAGGCACCTTCATAAACAGGGCATTTACGCCAGAGCAGCAATTCCCAAGCCACTTGTAACAGATGTTAATACCGAACGTCGTCTACAGTGGTGTCACACTCACAAGACCTGGTCGATTGATAAGTGGAAGAAAGTGATATGGTCTGACGAATCGTCTTTCACACTTTTCCCTACAGTAGGAAGGGTGTACTTTTGGAGGACACTTGCACAAGCGTATGATCGTGATTATCTCAGAGTTTTCAATATATTTCTAAAAATCGATGGGAATGGAATTGATAGTTACAGAATGTTAATACAATCTTATCAGTAAGAAAGAAGGATATCTAAAATTGGTCGTTTAATGCTGTGATGCAAGTTGCTCCAAACAGCATCAAGAGTGATAATTTGCCAGTTGACACTGGTTTGAAAAGAGAATCTACAGACTAACAGACTATTTCGTTCTACCCTCCAAAAGATTAATTACTAAATCTAACACTGAAAAAAAGTTGGAAGAAAATCCCCTTTTATTACTTCTATTTTTTTTTTCAAGAATTAGATAAGTTCAATGAAGTTGAAATGGATGTATCTCAAATGATCTATAGCAAACTTCTCCCAATCATCATGAGAAGTGCAATTCTTGGCCAAAACTGGAATCAAGAATCGGATGTATTGGAGTTCAAGAATTGGATGAAGCACTCAATTTACTTCATACTTAAGTATGAAGCTTTTGGGGGACTACTTTAAGATCTTTCCTGCGGACTCTAACTATCCATCTGCCATTTGTGAAACATCTCAGAAATTTTCAAGCAGATTTCTTTGTGATAATTCCTAGTTTTCTAAGCAGATTTCTTTGTGATAAAACTCAGTCCGATAGTGCTTTCGTGAATCAAGCAGATATTAAAAAGGAGGCTGAAACAACTTTAATAACTTTAATTGTGTGAAACTCCAAGTTTTACTCCAACCACTTTAATAAGTGGATTGGATTAATATTGATGCAAACATATTTTATGTGATAAAAGATTGAAAAATTGGTTGATCTTGGAAGTGACTTGACGTTTCTTGGAGCGACATTTGTTTAGAAGGACGATTACCTGTGGAAGATTAGGAGACCTGACTTTGGACCAGGAGCAATGGAGACCGCCGAGGATGAGTGGTGGAGGAGAATGCAGCGTGATGCGACTACTCCGTTCGGGCAAGTGCACCAGGAGCGAGTAATCCAGAACTTATGGATGCAACGTGTGCGGCAATACCCTCGGAGCGGCTGGTCTCGCCTATATTTCCCGAAAAGCTATCTGAAGAAGAACGCTGTGCAGGCATATCAACTGTGATCAAGAAGAAGGACATTGCATAGAATCTCTGCGATGCATATGCTGCTACGCTGACTGGATATTCTCCCGATGATGATGACCTTAAAGAAATAAAGATACTCCATGATAATCTCCAGCATGCAATGAGGGAGGTAAGAAAACTTGAGCTTTGCCCATTGCCATCTTGTAAAAAACATAAAATTAACAAATGTAACTCTCAAATTAAGCGCAATGCTGCCCATCTTAACAATCATGAACTTGATAATGACGGTTTTACTATGCCCTCCAAAAGCTTATTGCTAAGGTCACTTATGCTAAAAATCCTCAACATTTAGTTGAGACCAAAAATTCGTTTGACAAACTCAAAGTAGATGAACAGGAGGAGCACGACTCTGATACCACCTCTGTAGTTAAAAAAATGCCACCGATTATGGTCAAGCCGACTGAAAATCTGAAATTTATGCTTGCCAATTTTGACAAATTTTTTGAAAGTAAAGTTACCATCAAAATTGCGGGTGAGATGATCAAGATGTTTCCCTTGGACGAAAATCAGCACAGGGCTATAACTAGATATCTAGTAGAAAACTCTATCGAATATTTTCTCCGAAACGAAACAAATGCTTTGGAAAGTGTCAGGGTTTTCAGAACTAAATTCATTAGTAAAATCATTGTAAGCTTTTAATAAATTTAAAGATTTCTTTTCCCTTGTCTCACTTGGCAGGCAGCAGCATCTAGATCAAGTGCAACAAACCGCGTGGTCTGACGGACAGTTTCTGTTATGATGGAGCACCCGTAGATAGAAGTCTGACTTGGCTCCGGAAGTCCGGGAGGATTTTTAGGGGACACTACACCGCATTGGCATATCGTATGGGGGAAACTCGGAAAATTCTCACCAGGTAGTGCGACTCACAAGGCAAGATGAACATCCCAAACACCATCGTATCTCCTCTTTTTTGAAACAGTGTCTACAACAAAACCGCCAGCGAATTGAACCTGAGCCCTCATTTTCACCAGCGGCGCTGGTTGCCACTGAGCCACGAATCAAGTTTAAAGATCGTTCAACTATCAACCATTCATCATTATTTAATTTTAAAATATGGTTTCCTGTTACTGCCGAAATGGATAAAATAGGAGTTTTTTTTTTCAGGAACTCTTTGTAACATGTCATACGACGAATTCCAGCGAGCTGAAACATCTTGATTTAGTTTTAATTCCTGTTAATTAACGTTTTAGTGAATAATTATTTTTTTACATATTTAATTGCTATAATCTTAATTGTTCTGCTTTTGTGTCGCCATTATCTCGATAGCTTTATTGTGCTGCAGTTTTTTAAAATAATTTCTTAATTCATATTATTTATGTGGTGTAATTTACTTTATATTATTATTGCTTATTATTTAATTAGCATTTTAGTGATTTTTTTTTTGTTTTACATATTTAATTGCTGTTTTATTGTTATGAAGGCTGATTCTAGACTATTTTTAAATATTTTGCTATTTTATTTTAGTAGTTCAATTGTTGTATACTTTTCAATATAATAATTAATCCTTTTTTAATTAACAGGCTTTGTTTCGCTTGAAAAAAAAATTCATAGCAGGAGCATAGCTGGTTACGCCTAGAGTTCATATTATAAAGGTAGAAAATTTCCTCAAATAATTGTATATTAATTTTTAATTTATTTAATAGTAATTAATAATGTATTTTGATGATTCCTTATTCATGAGGAATATGATTTCATAAACATTTAATTTATTAATCTGTTTGAAATCTAAATGGATTCATTGCCTATATATTATTATTACTAATTTATTATTACTAATTACTATTATTATTATTATATTATATTTTTTACTTATTTCATAGATTACTGTTGGAATAAGAAAATTTTCTAATTACTCTTTTATTAATTAGTTTTCTTAGTTTTACAATATGAAGTTTGCACATGGTTACTGTTTGCAAAGAGATATGGAAACATTTCATGGTTTATCTAGTCCAAAACTGCTAAATCATTGATATGCTAGAATGCAAGCAAGGATTTGGTACATCGTTAACATTGGAGAAGCATCTACAAAGTATTCATACTGTTCTAATAACCAAGGAGACTTTATTCTTTGATACAATGGAAGAATTTACACTATGGAACGAATGTGAAAAAAACTGGAAGTAAAAGAGACAGAAATGGTATCAAAAGAACTTATTTCACGTGTTAGCCCAAATACTCACATTGAGCAGCAAAGATTTTGCTGCGCAAAAAAGATCAGGAAAAACCCACACAATCGTCTATTTTGAAAAACCAACAGCAGAGGAAATTCAACAAATATCTTCAGAAATAATAGTAACTTCTAAACATAATTCTACTAAAGGTAAGAATTTTGTGTTTGTAGGCTATGTTGCTGTTTCTGCAGTTATACATATGCTTATTTATTAACTACATTGTTTTCATCTTTTGTGCTAATATTATATTAAATTTATATTAAAATAATTTTAAAAATATGATTTATACATGTAAAATGTTTTAGGTATTACAAATATTTACATTATAATTAAAACTCCTACAGTAAAATAAAAACAAATCTGTTACCAGTCTTCCTGTAGATAACTCTTAATTTCCCTCCTTTTAATGAATAAACAGGGTTTCCCTTAATAATCCATTTTCATAACCATAATAATTTTTTTAAAATTACCATCTGTAAATTATGAAATTCAAAATACTATAGATATAAAAACTTAGTGTTTCCTAACACAGTTGTATGATATATGAAACTGTTGCCAATACAAGATTACAAATGATATCTTTTAAAAATTTATTTGTTATATGCTTTATAAAAATCCAAATTTCTCATGTATTACAATTATTTCTTGATAGTAGTTTCCATTCCTACTAGAACTTCATAATTTAATTTTTTTCGATTACAAAAATTTCTCTGGATGTCATTTATTACTTTTAAACTTACTACTGCAAAAAGTAAAACATTATAGCATGAGAAAATTGTTTTTGTTTTAACATATAATATCTTTTAGATTTTCTGATTTGTAGTCTCAATTTTTCTGAATTACACAATTTTTTATTTCAACATTATCTCATTTTCTAAATCAATTTAAATTTATGTATCCTTACCTAACAAAAATTTTATTTATTAGATGAGAAAATTGACACTTCCAGAGACACAATAAATTATGCAAAGTGAATCACAAGTATGTCTACATTTCTTTATAAAATTTATTGAATATTGTTACATGGCAATTAATATAGAATATAAAATGAATGAGTACAAGAAATTGAATCCCAGTATAAAAATTTCAACAGCATGTGAGGTAAGGCAATATTTTTTTAAATCATTACACATACAGTTAGTTATCAAGATAGTTAATAAATTCTCATACTCCATTAAAGATCATAATTTGATAATAATCAGTTATATGAAGGAATATATATATAATATATGAAGGAAATATAAATAAAAAAAATAGGATGAAAAAGTATAATAATTTAAAAAAAGATTGTAAATGATGTATAAATATATTGTTCTCTAAACTGCATCCCCATGTAAAAATATGGAATTTTAAAAGCTTGCAATTCTTTTTAAATATTAACTATAAACACAGAAAAATTATAATTAAAGTAAAAGAATCATAGATGTTATTTAGGAATTAATTTATAATTTTAAGCCAATGCATTTTAATTATCTATTTTTTTTTAACTCCAATATCTTGTATCATTCAACATATATAAATTCATTTTGGTGGCATAAATTTCGTAGGAATATAAAATTTCAATACATTTATAACATAAAATCTGCCTTATTTTACTAACAGAAACTTTCTTTGAAATCTGCATCGGCGTGCCATTATTTTAACAGTATTTATTTCAGCTTTTTTAACAAGAGCAACAAGGCATGAAAAATGTAACAGCACAGGTAAAAAAAAAGAATGTCCTTGAAATTAATCTGCTAGCAGACGGCTTGCCATTATTTTAACAATATTTATTTCAGCTTTTTAACAAGAGCAACAAGGCATGAAAAATGTAACAGCACAGGTAAAAAAAGAATGTCCTTGAAATTAATCTGCTAGCAGACGGCTTGCCATTATTTTAACAATATTTATTTCAGCTTTTTAACAAGAGCAACAAGGCATGAAAAATGTAACAGCACAGGTAAAAAAAAAAAAAGAATGTCCTTGAAATTAATCTGCTAGCAGACGGCTTGCCATTATTTTAACAATATTTATTTCAGCTTTTTTAACAAGAGCAACCAAGGTATGAAAAATGTAACAGCACAGGTAAAAAAAAAGAATGTCCTTGAAATTAATCTGCTAGCAGACGGCTTGCCATTATTTTAACAATATTTATTTCAGCTTTTTAACAAGAGCAACAAGGTATGAAAAATGTAACAGCACAGGTAAAAAAAAAAAAGAATGTCCTTGAAATTAATCTGCTAGCAGACGGCTTGCCATTATATTAACAATATTTATTTCAGCTTTTTCAAGGCATGAAAAATGTAACTGCACAGGTAAAAAAAATTTGAAATTAATCTGCTAGCAGCGGCTTGCCATGTCTGTGTGTTTGGATCTAATATCCCGTCGCAGTTCTGTCACCACAGTCGTCAAAGTGAAATTCAGATTTTCAAAGGCGACACTTTCAAGATTCACACAGTTCTGAACTAGTTCTTTTAAACCCCTCCGGAAAGTCTGCAATCTTTCACACCCAAGGTATCTATTTTGGAGAGTGATTTCATTTTGAGGATTTTGGGCAGCAGAGTGTCGTCCAAGCAATGAGCATCGTAAAGAAGTAGTTCCTTCAAATTCACGCAATTTCTCAAAAGATATTCCAAAGATTCTTTGTCCACTCCGGCAACGATTAGCCTTTTCAGCTGTCTAAAATTTCTGGAATCAGTTTCGATCCCCCTGAACGATTGCGGCGCAACATAAATCCAAACGTACCAAATTCGGACAATATTTCATGACAACGTCGACAGGCATGGTGCTCCGACCCACAATCGTGAGCGCTGCAGCTGTGGGCCAATTTCTCTCAGCAGTGAAATAAATGCTGTACGTGTGGGCGATCCCCGGCACAAGTTAAAGTTAATATTCAGCACACGCAGATGTCTCAGTTTTTAAATGCTCAAGGCAATTTATGTGATGCACTATGATGATCAATTTCTCTACGAGGGGAAATAAAGCTACAGCGCTTTTCACGAATTCGGAATATTGCCGGGTGTAAGCGACTTGCTTTATGCGGTCAAATCTGTTGACGTTACTGTTGAATCCCCAGAAACATTCCTTCAGACCAAATCGTGAGACAGTCTGAAATCTACATGTTGCGTTAATGTGGTGGGCAGCCCATGAGGAATCTGTAAGTCCCAACGATACCAATTGAGGAAGAGTTTGCAACATTTCTGCAATATGTTTATAGTAAGATGAAGCGATTCGACATTCAAAAATAGCGAATTTTTTTAAATTTTGCAAGTTCGCTAATGTATTCACAGATTCGTTCCGAAAGTATCTGTATTCATCTTTGGCCCTTAAATCATTTCTGACAACTTTTAATCTCACACAGTTCTTCAAGGCTGACAGATTGAAAAATGTCGATACATCGAGCGTTTCCAATAAGGGGCATTTCTCGATCAACCTCTCTAAGGAGGCGTTCTCATCGTTCTTGAAGCTTTTGGGCAGCATTATACGCGTGATGTTTCTGCAGCAATCACCCTCCTCTAATAAAATTTTCATGACAGACCTCCACTGTTCTTCTGTGAAATTAATTCCATCAAGGACGAAATTTGCAGTTGTCCACTCTTTAGTAACAATTCTAATGGATTAGGATTTTCGAGGTTCTTCTTAATAAGAAATTTAAATAACTCGTTCACTATGATGCAGCTGATTTGAGAGAAAGGATTAGTGTCTTCTCTATTCCATCTTCCGTCTGCTAAATGATTAGAAGTTTCTTTAATACATAATTCGAAAAGCGAATTAGGGGACCGTCTGTTTGCCATGGTGTCTTCTAATCTGAAAAGAAAAAAAATTCGTAAATTATTTTAATATTACTGAAATGATCAACACTTTCAGGAAAATAAATATAATAATAACTGAATGAAAATGAGACATAAAATAACACCATAAGTCTTTTTAGTATTAGCTCAACAAAGTTATTTGAGTACATTAGAAAAAATGCAGACGACTGAAAACAACAAAATTAGTGCTGATTATCATTGAAAATGCGTAAAGATTAGATTTATGTGCATTTCAAAAGTAGGATAGTTTTTAAAACTTATCGAAGATAAATTTTTATTTAGTGAAATGATAAAAAATTGAAAAGTTCGTTTTTATTAAATGGTCATAAACGACTAAGTTTCCGAAGTATTAATTCGTATATTAAGGTAAAAAAAAATAATGGATTAATTTTCTCCAGAAACTGAATATTCTGGATTTAATACATTTTGATTACATTTCATGAAAGTGACACCGCATGAGAATATGTTTTTGCATATATGGCATTTTGATACATTTCACGAAAGTAACACGGCATGAGAATATGTTTTTGCATATATGGCATTTTGATAGCATTTCACGAAAGTAACACCGCATGAGAATATGTTTTTGCATATATGGCATTTTGATAGCATTTCACGAAAATAACACCACATAAGAATATGTTTTTGCATATATGGCATTTTTGATAGCATTTCACGAAAGTAACACCACATAAGAATATGTTTTTGCATATATGGCATTTTGATAGCATTTCACGAATGTAACACCACATAAGAATATGTTTTTGCATATATGGCATTTGATAGCAGAAAGTAACATCACATAAGAATATGTTTTTTTGCATATATGGCATGAGAATATGACTTGCTTGGCTAGGTGCTTTGAGATGCATGCTAGGCACGCTGTTGCTGCTTAAACTGAAATAAAATTATAAAAAATGAAAATAAAAAATATAACATAAAATAAAAAGAACTTTGGTTCTGAAATCTTTTGGTTCTTTTTTGTGAGGATGTTTGAACTTTTGCTTTTCCGATTCGATCCCCAAAATGGTTACCACCATTCAGCATAACTCTTTCACTGTTTTATTTACTTTTTCAAATCTTGTGGCATCGACAACTGGTCCTAATTGTACCGAATTTAAATTTAACTTAAATTCTTTTATTTTTTTATTTTTTATTTTGTATTCTGCTTTTATTTTTTATTTTTACTTTTAATTTGTATTTTACTTTCATTTATTTTTAGTATTTTTAACTTTTGAGTACCATATGAATTGAATTTTAGACAACTTTATCTACTATTTTTATATTTACGAACATTAAAGCAGCCAATTAAAATTTAAATCCTATTTATGCATAAAGATGAGGAGGTTTAGGGATATTTACCCCATTGGTACTCCGTAATCAGTACGCCAGTTGCTGCTTCATCTCAATTTAACCAAATGTTGTTTAAAATACAACAAATAAAAGGATCTGTCAAAAGTGAAAATAATCCTTTGTAAAGGGAACTACTCTAAAACTCGATGAATTGCGTTCATTCAATAATATTCATGAGGAATATTAGAAACGAGTTTAGTTCTTCTACGACCAACTAATTCAAAACTCATGTTTCTCAAAACTTTCCCCATCAAAATTAATTGAAAAGGAATTAATTCGAAAAAATAATGCCACACAAAAATCCAATTTTTTTAATAATATATTTACAATGAACAAATGTATTATACGAACAATATAAAATCAAATACAGGTATAAAAAAACAAATCTTTGATTCGGATCTGTGCATGCCTAGCCTATGTCATATAAAAATTTTTTATTCTTGTCACATCAGGACATCTGTCTTTAATTTATTTTTATGTAATGTTTAACATTTATTAATTATATCGCATATTTTTCATAATTCATTCGCTTTAATTTCTGAATAAGATTTATAGATGGCGTAACTAGCAATAATATAGCAATTCGACATTTTAAAAACTTTGCCCTTAGATCAAAAACGTTTAAAAAAATATATCATATTTGGAGTATTTTCTACGTTTTTTTTTCTAAATATATACTTTGAAATTAAGGGAACACAAACTAGTCGATATAAATGAATTATGGACTAGCAGATAGTCCCAATAATATGCACACTTTTTGCACTTTTGTCATTATCAAAGTTACAAGGAATAAATTAAAAAATAAATTAGTTATTGAAAAGTTAATTACTAGTATAAATTAAAATTACATAAGTTTTTTTTTTTTATAAGTTTCATAAGTATATGGAAGTTATAAGTTTATAAGTTTTTTTTATTGTAAAATTAATTTTGTTTCCATAATTTGCATTTCAAACTGTCAAAAAATAAACATTCTGTAAAATCCCATAATTCTTTGTTAATGAAGTTTTCTCATTAACAAAAGTATTGGGAGACAAAATATGAATAAAAGCAACGATTTAGAAAAGGATTTTAATACATAAACTATTAATTTAAAAAAAAAAACCTGATTATTATTAAAAACCCGACGATTAATCGTTAGAAATGCTCATTAAAAATGAGGTAAATAAAAAATTATACAAATGATTGAATTATAACTCTGATGTGATAATTACATTGTTTTAAAGACAAATGGCAGAATATTTTTATGATGCTTTTGTAGAACTTTATGGATCATAGATATATTCTTTAATTTTATTAATATTATTTTACTTTTTATTTGTAACATCAAGTTGCAAAATTCTTAAAAATACCACAGATAAAAGTTTTCCTGCTCTTAAATTTTTCAATTAATTCCATTTATAAGCAATGCAATTGAAACTGATGAAATATTTTTACAACTCATTATTATTTTTGCAACTTTCTGTTTTAAAAATAGTTAATAAATTCTGAATACTTTAAAAAAATATTTTAATAAAAAAAAAAGAACTTCATTAAGATGAACTGCAAATCTTAATTATTTTATTAGTATTACGCCACCAGCGATAATGGCGTCATTGCTGGACATCTCAAAGAACCAACTTTCTTGGAAGCTATCTTGTTTTTAATTATTTGAAAAAGAGTCATTATCTTTTTAATTAGATTTTTATTTCAGCTTTAATATAAATGGATTAAAATGTATAACTGTCCAAATACAAGCCCTCATCATAAGGATAAACTCACATATAAAATGAACATTAGAACAAACATGTTTTTAAATTGTTTTGATCATATCAATAATAGCAAAATATGATTAATTAAATATATTAGCATATTAGCCGACATGGATTGGCCATAATTCATTTTAAAATACATTGGATGAAAGAACCAAAAATTTAAAAGACAAAAAAGGATGACCTAATCGTCATTTTTAAATATAATTAAAATAAAAATTATAAACTTTTGTTTAATTAATTTAAGCAATTACCACGGATGGAAAACCATAAACGATTTTTGTAGCAGCTTGTAGTCACTAGGACAAATTCCTTTAAAAATGCAGCTTTCAGTACTTTATGAAAATAAATTATGATGTTATAATACCTTTTTTTTTCTCTCTGTCATCATGGTTAAGTCAGAGTATATTTTGCATTAACGATTCTTCTTCAGATTTCAAAGCTATTAATTTTATATTGTAAAATTTTGTAAATAAAATCACGCGATTTGTTCCGCAATATGAATTAAATTCAATCATTTTGCATGATATTCGAAAAAGTAAACTAATTTATTGATGTATTTATAAGAAGAAAATTAAATTAGAATCTAATGTTAAAATTTTTTTTTTACACGTATAACAAGTAATTTTTTATTTAAAAAAGTTAAAACATATAACAAGTAAGTCAATTCCTACATTTTTTCACTATATTGCAGAAAAGTTCTTTACAAAATGAAGTTGAAATTTTACTTTTTCATTTGGCGCCATCTATTATTAAATGAAGATCTAAAAAATATTTTACTTTTAAATTTAATTAATGAATTAAGTGTATTAAAATCAGTGTTATCCACTACAAGTTACAAAATCCTAAACTTGAGGTGGATGAATAAAAATTATTTTATGAAATTGAAAATTTGAGCAAGATATATGAAGGTGTAAACTAGTAGATTGAATAATAAGTACTTTGGGTCCGGATGGCCAGTGACTAGCGCTCTGGTTTACAGGGTTCGAGTCCTGACGGTGCCATAGATGTTTGTAATGTTTTGGAATCCCACCTTAAAGCGTAGGTCCCGGTCTAATATGATTAACGCAGATTGGTTTTTATCATTAATTAGCTAACACGTGTTCGTGATCTAAATGCGAAGAGATAATTATTGTGTACTTCTCAACATCAAAATTTTTTATTTTTTGTCAAAAAATTACATAGATTTAGAATTAAGACAGCTAATATTAAATTCTGATCTGATGGCTGTGAGACTAGCGCTGTAGTGCTGGGTTCCACAGGGTTCAGTCCCGGCATTTTTGATTGCCACGGATGTTTGTAGTGGTTTGGAATCCACTTTAAAGCCGTAGGTCTTCTCTAACAGGAATGTAGGGCTTAGGGCTGACACCCCCACCCCAGTAAAAAGATAAACATCTCCTCTCTCTCGATTTCTGCCAGTTGGTAGGCGCCCTTGGCCCGCTATTGGTCTGTTACGCCAGTGATGATGATGATGAATAAGTAATTAGCCAGACTTTAGCCATGATTGGCAAAATAAGTCTTTATGAAACAACTTTCTGTAGTTAAATTTATCTTTTGTTTGTACTTTGCTTACGTAAAAAGCATGAAGTCTGGTGAGATTACTTATAATTAATTAAAATTATTTATGAGATCCCCTGCGAAACTAGGATATTTGATTCAATTTTTGTAAATCACAAACGTAATTCTCCTTTTTCGAAAATATTAAGCCATTTTTTTCTTTGGTCATAAATGATTAATGGCATTCCAGAAGTTTAATTTCCACAATTTAATTTTTGTGACTCTTTATAAAATATAAATACTAAAAATATGAAAATCTAATAAAAAAAATTTTAAACAATATTTTTAAAAATTTCCGCCTCAACATTTATAGAAAGTCAATTAAAAAAGAAAAGGGTTTAGTATGGGACAAAACCCCAACCCGCCCTTTTTCCCATGAAACAGCAACGTCCACTATGGAAGGTAAGGGTTCAGGTTGACTACTACCTATCTACTACTTATACATGACCTACTACCTACTTATACATGAACCAATTATATCAATTTACATATTTCATCTGCTATTTATATCATTTGCGTTATTCTGAGGCTTACGCCTTATGGCCGAGTGACTAAGATCGGGGCCACAAGAATAGTGTTCAGTCCCCGACGTTGCCATGGTTGTTTGTAAGTGGTTCGGACTATAGGTCGTTACCTAGTTCCAAACTATGGAGTCCCTGTCTAATATGATTGTAGAGCGTTGGGGTTGGGCTGACTACCCAAAGGCCGTACCCCGTAAAAAGAAGCCATATCATGTCTTGTTTTTTTCGAAATCTGTCAGCAGGCAGAAGGAGTCTTGGCTCCTCATGCTGTTGCGCCAATGAGGATGATGATGATGATGAAGAAGATAGTTAATTTTTTGTTTTTCCCACAAAACAAAGCTTACGTTATTTTTTGTAATTCTCTAATAAACATGATTTAATACAGTAACAAAACAAGTTCTATTAGACTTCATATGACATAATATGACTTCATATGACTTTTTAAGTAATTTTAAATATACGATTCCTATAAAAATCAATAGCGTCAAATGTTGAAGATGTGCTTTTGTATTCTGTTCATTATTTAAAAGAAATTTATCTCAATTTTTAAATTTCAGATATTTTAATGAAATATCAATATTATATAATAAACATTTTCAGACAATTCTGAATTGATGAAAAATGATAATTACTTGCGCTAATAAATAATAAAATATGCGATATAAAAATATGCGATATATATTTCACATGAAAAACTACTGCATATTTGGTTGAAATGTTTTAAAACATTTTAAAACAAAACATTTAAAATAAAATAATGAAAAAAAAAAGGAATCATCTCTTGCATAAATATGTTGTATGAAAACCGAAAAAAAATGGAATTCATACAAACTAAAAAGTGTATTTTGAAATTCGAAATAGTATTTTTATATTTCTTTGTTATTTCAGCGGACTTTTATTTACATGCTTTTAAATTTTAATTTGTAGGAAATATTTCACACACCACAGTTTAGAATTATTGAAATATGAAATTTATTTCATATTCATATGATTTTAAAATGAATACAATAGAGGAAAGACAATTTATATGACATGAAATAAAATATAAGCAAATCTACCTCTTCTGGAATATTTTTAAGGAATTTTTTAATTACTGTAGAAAATATTAATGACATGCACCTTTTTGTCTAAGTATTTTAGAACAAAATAACTATAATTATATATAATTTTTAATTTTCAACAAATTTTCAAAATGAAAAAAAATTAAGAATTTCCAAAGTTTGAAAAATGAAATAGATCCTTCCGTTTTTGTTCCTCCATTTTATAATAGATGGCGCCACTGTAAGTAGTAAATTAAGACTTTCTCCATTCATTTTGAAACACGTGCCTTTATTTACGTGATTAAATGAGCGTGTTCAAGGAACACGTGTACGTAAACACGCGACATTATGACACGCGTTAGTTGATTTTCAGCTTTTTTGTTCTATCAAAGTGTTTTATTCTATCAATCCTTTTCATTGTTTCAAAGAAAAAGTGGATTTAAATGACACTAAATATCAGATTTATTTTAGATATTGTAAAATTACTATAAAAAAAATCTATACAATCTTTTTCGAATGTTTAAATAGATTTATAAAATAAATATTTATTTTTTAATTACATCCAAGTTTTAATATTTAATATGCAGATTATTATTATTATTATTTTTTTACCAAGAAAAACTATTTATTCAATTATATAAAAACTGTCTTAAATAATCTTTTTATTTAAATTTTTCTCAATCAGTCATTGCCTCTAATTGTGTAAAATAATCAAATAAAATGTTTTTTTCTTACCAACCTTTCTTTTTAATAAAAATAAATTGTGTAATATATATTCTGCTGGATAAAGAATGGATTTTATAAAAAAAATTTCTTTCGATTTTTACTCAAAACTTTTTTATTTCAATAAA
>BPLR01003482.1:0-26367 GCA_021605095.1 Caerostris extrusa
TTTAAAATGAATTCAAAACAAATATCTGCTTAGTGATGTCTTTGTGAGACATATCATGCCTTTGTCTCTTTTATCTATTTGTCTTTTATTATTTCTTTTTTTCTACAGTTTTGCAAATCAGTTATTTGCCTGTTCTCATTGAATTTTATGTATATATTTAAGTGAACCATTTTTTAAAAAATATATTTTCTATACCAAAATAAAGTATATAGGCATATTTTGTAAAATGAATGGTTATATTTTCGTAAATATGCATGTAAGTATTAAATATTTTTTTGCATCTATTGATTTCTGTCATATACACAAGCAATAGATTCTCTGATATCTGAACTTAATATACAAATATAAAAATTATAAATAATGAAGTATTATAAATGTTGTAATTGTATTTCAAAAATATTTTTGTATTTCCTCTAATTTGACAAGCTGCAAAATAGCTTATTTCTTAATTTGACAAAGTTATTTGTCTTTTGATCAATTTTCTGATTAATTATATTATACAAGTACCTTATTCCATTAATGTTTCTTGTGTTCTATAAACATAAATTTATAATATGTGCACATTGGAAATAAAGGATTTTGTTTTAAGATTTAAAGCACTAAATAATAGGCTTAATAGTATATATAATATTTCTGAAAAATAATTACTTAATTTTTTTTTTTTATTCCATATAAGTGATCCAGATATGAAAGAATCTACTGTATTTAATTTTTTTTTTTTTCACCTCCTGGTACAAATATTTAGTAACTGCTGACTATTGAAGTGTTATTTTTATCATTTAGTTTTATAAATAATCCATTGAACTAATTTATGTGTGTGCATAATTTTGTATATAGGAATATATAAAATATTCATATTTAGAAATGTTTCTTTTATTTTATAATTAGAAATGCTCATTTTATAACAATATTCATAATAAAAAATGATCCTTTTATAAAACCACTGAAAGGCATCTTAAAGGCCTTATTTTTATTCCTTTTAAGTGATATTAGTTCATAATCTTTTTTTTTTTCCTCGTCTTTTTATAAATTGATTTTGCCATCCATTTTGAAAACTGAGATGTAATTTTTTTTATATTAACCATGATCTCTGATGATACTTTGAGGAGGATTGATTGTGTTCTAGTACATGTTAGAGTAAAATAAAATATAAAAATTGATATTTATAAAGAATAAGATTTTTATTTTATTTGCTATATTTATAATTTTAGAGGAAAATTAGTTTTAAAATTTATTTTTAAACATTGTTCAAGTTAATTTAAAATATATATATATACACACACACAACTTTTTATTAACTTATACAGTTATTAAAAAGTGACCTCATGTGCTTTTAGAAAACTGTAAATATTTAAATATCATAACTCAGTGAATCATCATGTAATCAATTATGCTCATTGTTAATGATCTTGTTCATTTGATAATTATTACTGGTCTTATTTATTTCCATGTCTAGTGTATTTCTGTGTATCTGGTATTTAATAAATTCTTTAGAAGTAATTTGTTGTATTTTTGTCATTTTTTAAAAGTATATTGAAAATTGAATCTAAGAAAGAACTGGTACTTGTTTATTTAAAAAAAATTCATTTTAAAAATTCTAAATTTAAAAATTAATTTTTGCATCAACATTTAAATCCTTTTGCCTAATCAATTTTATATCATCTAAAATTTATATATATAATATGCATCATATGGCTTTTTTTAAAAGGAAAATCAACTTGATCTATATTTATATTTAGGCATATGTGTGGGTAGAGTAATTAAAAATGTATTTATGCTGTGATCTCATTTTTATGTAGAACTTAAAATAAACTGTATTAATAAAATTTCACAAAACATTCCTTACAAATTATGAAATTTATGTATCATATCCCTAAAAGAACATGGATCTAAAGCAAACAAAAATTAAAGTTCACTAAGAGATGAATGCTAAAATTTTTTTTTTTTTCAGTATCTGAAAAAAAGTGATAAAAAATGTCTTTTTATTATTAACTTTAAAATAAATTACACTTGCATATTGTTTTGAATAAAATTAAATTTTTACTACATATTTTAATATGTCATTGCTACTTGACAATATGTAGGCTTGTTTGGGAACGGGTATGAAATCGGATTCTTCACTACGGGTGACATTAATGGCAGAGTAACATTACCATATTATGTTTCTTTCTGTGCTAATGGCTTCTTAACAACAATGATTATGTATGATTTAACTTTGGGATGATATTGTTTGTTGCTCATGATATCAAGGCAGGCAATTATTTAGCTCATTTTAATTTGAAAGTTCATTTAAATTCATTTCTATCGCATTGTTCCCTCAGTTTTCTGGTGACATATATCTTTTATAGTGGAATAAATAAAAATATACAAAATTGCAGTATGAAATAAACTTCCTTAACAAATAAAAATATTCTAAGAAGAAATATGGATATAAATTCAAAACCTGTTTATAGACTGGTGTGTATACATATATTGTGAACAAATTAGTTCTAGTAAATTTGTTCTTTTGAAAATATGACATAACTATATTCAGATTCAAATTATGGTTATGCGAAAAGAAACATAAATCTAAGGATAATTCTAATTAAAATACTTTTGTTTTTGTCTACAAGAAGAAGAGAAATAAAATTCTAAAATTACTATTGTATTTTTAAAGAAGTTCCATGATTAATATTTACGTTTTCTTTTAAATAAAGAAAAGTCTCTAAATTTTCTATACACCTGAGGCTTAATCAAATCTATACAATTACAAACTTTAAAAAATTATGAATTTATTTTAAATTATGTGCATTTAATTAGTATGTTTGAAACAATCGATCCATTGAAGGATGAACGAAACACTTATCATCCTTGTGTATTGAAAGCATTGCCTTTGGTCTATGCCAGGGGTGGCCAATCCAAATGAACTTGCGTTCCACTTTGGAAATGCATGATAACACAGCGGGCCTCATATAAAATTATATATTCCTGTATTAGATTTAGACCCCCTATAGATATTTTTGGAGTGAAAAATTGAAACACAATGTGTTATTATTGTGTTTACTATTATTCTTACAGGCAAACACAGATAATATAATATTGATACTAAACGCACATTGTAAAGAAATATATAAATATGAATGAAATAATTAAAAAATATTTATTTTCCTAGTATGATATTTGTTTCACAAAATCACCTTTCCATGTCTAGTGTATTTCTGTGTATCTGGTATTTAATAAATTCTTTAGAAGTAGTTTGTTGTATTTTTGTCATTTTTTAAAAGTATATTGAAAATTGAATCTAAGAAAGAACTGGTACTTGTTTATTTAAAAAAAATTCATTTTAAAAACTCTAAATTTAAAAATTAATTTTTGCATCAACATTTAAATCCTTTTGCCTAATCAATTTTATATCTAAAATTTATATATATAATATGCATCATTTTATGGCTTTTTTATAAAGGAAAATCAACTTGATCTCTATTTATATTTAGGCATAAGTTCTGATAATTATGTGTGGGTAGAGTAATTAAAAAATGTATTTATGCTGTGATCTCTTTTTATGTAGAACTTAAAATAAACTGTATTAATAAAATTTCACAAAACATTCCTTACAAATTATGAAATTTATGTATCATATCCCTAAAAGAACATGGATCTAAAGCAAACAAAAATTAAAGTTCACTAAGAGATGAATGCTAAAAAAAATTTTTTTTTTTTTTTTTTTTTCAGTATCTGAAAAAAAGTGATAAAAAAATGTCTTTTTTATTATTAGCTTTAAAATAAATTACACTTACATATTGTTTTGAATAAAACTAAATTTTTACTACATACTTTAATATGTCATTGCTACTTGACAATATGTAGGCTTGTTTGGGAACGGGTATGAAATCGGATTCGTCACTACGGGTGACATTAATGGCAGAGTAACATTACCATATTATGTTTCCTTCTGTGCTAATGGCTCCTCAACAACAATGATTATGTATGATTTAACTTTGGGATGATATTGTTTGTTGCTCATGATATCAAGGCAGGCAATTATTTAGCTCATTTTAATTTGAAAGTTCATTTAAATTCATTTCTATTGCATTGTTCCCTCAGTTTTCTGGTGACATATATCTTTTATTGTGGAATAAATAAAAATATACAAAAATTGCAGTATGAAATAAACTTCCTTAACAAATAAAAATATTCTAAGAAGAAATATGGACATAAATTCAAAACCTGTTCATAGACTGGTGTGTATACATATATTGTGAACAAATTAGTTCTAGTAAATTTGTTCTTTTGAAGATATGGCATAACTATATTCAGATTCAAATTATGGTTATGCGAAAAAGAAACATAAATCTAAGGATAATGCTAATTAAAATACTTTTGTTTTTGTCTACAAGAAGAAGAGAAATAAAATTCTAAAATTACTATTGTATTTTTTAAAGAAGTTCCTTGATTAATATTTACGTTTTCCTTTAAATAAAGAAAAGGCTCTAAATTTTCTATACATCTGAGGTTTAATCAAATCTATACAATTACAAACTTTAAAAAATTGTGAATTTATTATAAATTATGTGCGTTTAATTAGTATGTTTGAAACAATCGATCCATTGAAGGATGAACGAAAATCCAAATGAACTTGCGTTCCAATTTGGAAATGCATGATAACACAGCGAACCCAGCTCAGCACTTCTCACCAGCTCTTACGTGTTAACGAGCTGATCCATGATGGCTTTATCAATCGTGGATCTACGGGAATATTATTTCTGGACGTAGCCAAAGCCTTTGATAAAATTTGGCATAATGGCTTATTACTCAACCTCATGCGACTTGATTTTTCGCCCCAGTTCATTAAAATCATTCACTCTTATCTCACTTTGCGTAATTTCAGAGTGCGAGTGGGAGGGACCATTTCTAGCGATCATCCAATCAGGAGCGGGTTACCACAGGGTTCACTGCTCGGTCCTAGATTGTTCTTAATCTCTGTGAACGATATTCCTAAGCCAGACTAAAATCTCATTACTCTACGAATGTATAAATAAGCTTAAAATTAATAAAGCACCTGGTGCAGACAACATTACCAATAAAATGCTTAAGAATCTTCCTTTATCATAATTTATCGTATTGCAAAATTAATTAATGCTATCATTAAACTTTCTTATTTTCCCCTTTCCTGGAAAAAAGCAATTGTTTTACCCATTCTCAAACCAGGAAAGGATCCCTCTGATCCAGTTAATTATAGACCAATTTCTCTACTATCTACCTTAAGCAAGCTAACTGAATATGTAATCCTTAAGAAAATTAAGAAGCACCTTTCTAACAATTCTATAATGATTCCCCAGCAATTTGGATTTACCTCTAAGCTAAGCACCACCCATCAACTCCTTAGAATAACTGAATTGATCTCTGAAAGTCTCTGTAATAAAACTCTTACTGGGATAGTATTTCTAGATGTAGCCAAAGCTTTTGACAGGGTTTGGATCAATGGACTCATTCACAAGTTAACTGCCTACCATTTTCCTAATTATCTCACCCTGCTCATTAAATCTTATCTACATAATAGATCATTTGCGGTCAAAGTTAATAACTCACTCTCATCCAATAGAACCATCAACGCCGGAGTACCCCAGGGGTCACTCATTGGACCAATTCTTTTTAATCTGTATATCAATGATATTCCGCAATGCAATAATATTAAACTTGGAATCTACGCTGAGGACACAGCTATTGTCGCAAAGGCTAATAACACGCAGCAACTACAAAACATATACACTAATTATTTTAAAATTCTCGAAACTTGGCTCAACAGGTGGAAAATTAAAATCAATGTTGACAAAACAGAGGCTGTACTCTTCACGAGGAAAAAAGTTAAACCCTCCTAACCTTTACTTATTTAATCAATTAATCAACTGGACTAACCATGCTAAATATCTGGGAGTTTATCTTGATAGTAAACTAACCTATGCTAGACATATTAACCATATTAAAACTAAATATAATATTTGTTTACGCATGCTTTATATATTAACAAAAATTCCCCCTCTCACTTGAAAATAAACTCATAATTTACATATACTATATGCGGCCCATTATTGCTTATGCTTGCCCGGTTTGGGGTTCTGCTGCAAAGTACCACATTAATTATATTAATAGACTTGAAAATAAACTGCTTAGAATGATCACCAACTCTCCATGGTACTTTAGAAATGATGACATTCGTCACTGTCTTGACCTCCCTCTATTCAAAATTTTATGTTCAAGCTTGCCAGCAATTTTTATGCAAGTCTTGAATATATTCCGAACGAGGAAATACGTAATCTTCCGAGATACATTGGTTTTCCCTACTTTGCCCATCCAAAAATAAATATATTTTGTAAAGGTGTGATAAATCTCACAGGCCAGAAAAATGTTCTACGCGCGGCCCGTGGGCCTCGCGTTGGCTACCCCTGGTCTACTGTATGCTCATTGAATTGTTATGCCTTATTTTTTATAATTATTTTTTTAATAATCAGATACAAACTATTTATAGATCCAATTGTAAACAATTTTAAAAAGTGGTAGATTAAGTTCTCAATTAAGTTTTCTTACATTGTGTTGTTAAATCAAGACCGTAGAGTGACAAACCTAACTATCAAATGCTTTGGCCACATCAAGGAAAATCGCGGCAGTGTCGAATTTAATTGCAAAACCTTGAAAAACAGTTTCTGTAAGATTTAAAGGCGTCACCATTCAAAATATTTACTTTCATCGGTACTTAAAAACATTTACAGTTCTAATCTTGGTAAATATAATAAATTTAATAAGTAGAAGAAAGAAAATTTCCGTTTCAAAAGGAAACAAAAGGTTTCTTTACGTCTTGCCGTAAAAGTTTGCTTTTAAATGGATTCCAAGAAAATTATGATTCGAAACGTAGAAAAGCCTGTCACAGAACACAAAAATTATACTGAAAAGTAATTATTAATTTTTACAATCCACCTTACTCAAAAAAAAAACAACAGCAACATGTGTGAAGATATGACTTCGGATGAGGCATCAACAAAAAAAAAAATTTAATTTCTGAAAATTTGAAAAATTAGGAAGTATGATGTTTAACAAAAAAATACATCATTTTTTTGCAGATTTAAGACAATTGTTTATAACTCACATATATATATAACTTTTTTTCCAATACCACATTTTTTGAAAATAAAAAGGGAGGTGGAGGAAATTAGTGTTTTTTTATTAATTTGAATGTTTTTACCTGAGCTAATTGATCGCCACTTTCCGAGATCTAAGAAATTGTATGATCCTTCATCGATACAAAAAGCTCATACAAGAAAAATCTGTAACTGAATGCAAATAATTTATTTCCTCATTCACGTAAATAAAATCACCTTAGCTTTTTTTTTTTTTTTTTTGTATACATTTGTAAAAAAAAATTAAATTGGATATATAGTATTCGTTTAAAAATATTGAATAACTTAAAAAATGTTTATGAATACATTATATATATATATATATGTTTGAGCGTGTTAAATAAATATCTATTCATTGAGTAACTCACCATAAGATAGGTTCTACGTTAAAAATGTAAAGCAAAAACAAATAATTGCAGAAAAGTTTATTAAACATTGTTAGAATTTTCGAACTTTACTACGCGACGCTGGGTGGCGCTGCTAGTGTTATAAAAACCGGTACCACCGGAGTTTTGGAAATTTACAAGAACAAGGTAAGTATTCATTTTAAATTTTATTGATTAGAAAATTTCTAAACAAAAATGAACACAGAAGAACTAAACGAATTAAAGTTAAACGAAGAATACTTCGCAGCTCAGTAACCAAATTAATCAGACGTACAGTTAAAGAATTGGTTAAGGATGATAAAAATCCTGATATATTAAATGATAATTTAACTGTTCTTTTAGAGCATAAGGAACATGCAAACAACGGAAGAAGGTTTACATAAATCTAATGAATGTCTAATAAATGATGGTGATGATGAGCTAGAGAAAAAAGTTAAGAAGAAGGTTATTTTGAATATACTGAATCTATAATGCTCTGTAAATCACGAGTAAATAGATATTTGGGGAACTTAAATAAACTTCAAAAAAGTTGTCTAGTTCGAATCTGTAGGATTTTATTACTGAATCCGAAAGAAATTTAAAAACCGACGCGAAATTACCACGTATATCTTTAGATAAATTTCTAAAGACCCCATGCTAAATATGACTTTTCTGCAATGATCAAGATATAAATTTTTAAAACGAAGAGAAATGTGTATGATTAATGTACTTTGAAGAATTTTTATTAAATAAATAATTTCCAGTATATCGTCCAATGGAAAAAAAATCATCCTACGTGATGAACTCAAAACGCTCAATAGAGCCAAGAAAAAAAAAATCATCTTGACAGAACTCTACAGAAGAACAAGAGAATCAGTACATATTGAATTTGAGTCCGTTGTTTGCATGTATGCTTGAAATTCTAAGCTAATCCCCGCGCAGCTAGGTGGCGCTGTTACTCTAACCGCTGTGAAACTGAACAGTTGAAATGATGATAAGATCTAACTTACCGTGTGATTAATTTAACTCTAATAATCAGTTCAAAATTACTCTGAGTGGATGATGTTTTTCTAAGTTTAGTGTAGGTGAAGAAGGACAACACAGATGGCGATATTGTAATAGAAAAGAACGTTAAAAAAAAGAATAAGATATCACGGTCTGTTTATACGTCTCCGTAGGGTGAAAACCTTTTTCTAACAAGTCAATTTTTTTCTGTTCTTATATTAATTGTATTTTAAAGTTTTTTTTCAAAATGGGCTGAGATATTTAACTAGGTCCCAAATCAATCATATTTTCCTTAATTTCTGGCATCGATTAAAGCATTCCAGATTACAAATCTATTTATAACATTTTGTATTTTTATCTTCAATATCTTCTTTGTATCAGCAGGATTATCCCCTTGAACTTAGTTAGCCATCTTTTCCGTTTTACGCTAGAAGAGCATTTCGAATGGAAGTTGACAACTTGTAGCTTCTCAATTTAAGGCTTATCTTTACATTACAATAGTAATGTAATCTTACTTGATTCAAATTTAGTATAAAAACGTGTTTTAGTCTAAAAGTTCAGTTAATATTTCATTTTAATGATATAAAAATTGAAAGGGCAATAGACCGCAATTCACTTAGTCTCTTATTTAAACAACAGGAGATTCAGGTTGCTGCGCACGAAATGTGATTCGTGACATTTAAAATTACAATTACTTAGTCATATTTTGTGTAGATTTTTTTCGCTCTTGAGCGCTAAATGAAATTTAAAAAAGGACAAACGCCCTTCTGCATATTTAAATAAAAGCGACTCTGCCGTGTCACCACAAACAGAGAATAACGTCCAGTTATGTAAAAATTAATGAAGAAAGTCACCACCGGAATATAATTATCCTACACTGCTATTTGGTATAGACATGCCTAGAAAAAGATTTTCTAAGCTTCAATATTAGCTCAATATGTATTTTATATCATCAAACGCTGAGAAAATGCTTAAATATATACATTACCACTTTATTTTTAAAGTGGTAGATGTTGTTTTTATTTCTCATTTTTTATTTGAGGCTAAATAATTATATGGCCCTTTTTATCTAAAATCAAAGCTAAGATAATAATTCTTACATTCTTTCATATGATGGGTTTTGTAATTAATTTTACAAAAGTACCTGTAACTGATATGCCCATCGTCATTGCCAATACAATTCGGACAGGGCGTTTTTGCAGAAACGGTTAATTCCAGTTCATTAACCCGGATTCCTCATTCTCTCCCGCTTCCTCATTCTTTCCCACAATTCAATGCTTCTAGTATTAGAAAACAAATATTATTTACATTCTATTGCTGATATAGTTCGGTGTAATTCGTTGCAAGTTTTTTTTTTGATTAATTCAATGAATGATTAATAATTTTACTTTATTGATTTGTAGTTTTTTATTGCGTAAAATATTAGTTAATTTATGAATTATTGCGATAGCAGTTTATATAAAAATATTTTTTTTTTGCCTGAGCTTTGTAAAAATACTTACTAGTTTTAATTATTTTTTTTATCTTTTGAACAGTCTAAAATTTTATAAACAGATGTTCTAAATATTTTATAATAAATTAAATTTATTTAATTAATTTTCTTTTTAGAAATATGATAATAATATTGATGTATATAATGGTTTTTGTGTGTTATAAAAATTTGCTACTATATTCATTCTTTTTCTCACTAAATATCCTTCTAACGGCTTGAAAGCTCAGTGGGGGCCAAACTTTTCATTAAAATTTTTCTATAAAAAATTCTCCAATAATTGTTCTGATAGTTTTGTAATCACTGCCAATAATCGTGGCATGTTCATCTACTTTCTGTCATATATTATCTAATTCCTATTTAATTGTATTTGAAGATTTAATAAATAAATAAATTCATTAATTTTTATTTATTGAATAATATTTTCTTTATATAATTAATTATTGAACCTTTTCTTCATCTGTGTTTTCCAAAAAACTTTTTCACTAACCCAAAATATTTTGATACGATTTATATTGAGGATGTTTATTTCAATTCAATTTTATGTACTATTTATATTTTTTAAATGTTTTTTATATATTTTATTATAGATAAATGAATGATGTATAATTTATATTGCTCATGGAATATTAATGATGATTAACATAAATGAATTAACATCAAGATAACATAATAATTAACATAAATCTGTAATATTTATAACAATGTTTATTTTTTAAATTATTGACTTGAAATGTATGGATTTACAATATTAAATATTCTCTTTTAGATGATGAATATATTTTTATCATTGTTGTATGTGAATTCATTTCATTTGAAAATACTTCGACAAAAACAAGTTTTATTTGTAAAATACAAATAGAATTCATTGAAAGGAAAAAAATCTGTAATAATATAATATACATAGTGATGGTTAATAAAATGCTATAAAATAAAATATATATTTGTATATTAAATTGTAAAATATATGTTTTCATTGTAGGTAAAATTAATAAAAGTCTAATAAGAAACATACCTTAGTTCAGTTTATTCACAGAATCATTATATTTGCAGTTCCAAGTGTAAACAATTATGTTGATTAGTTTTCATTTCTTTTTTTCATAAAGATGTGAAAATTATTAATAATATATCAATAAATATTATTGTAATAAAATATTTTTTGTTTAAGTTAGTAGATTTATACATCTGTAACATATTCTTCTCTCACTTCTCATGTTTGTGACTTTCAGGAAAATGAAAATAGAAAAAAGCATTTCTTCATATAACATCAAAATTATTTTATTGAATAAAATAAATTAACACATATGTCATGATAAATGCTATTAGCAATCATTATCAACATTTGAAAAAAAAATAAAATATAAGTTAATTCAATGCTAGTAATTTAAATATAAATTAAATTTGATTCTTAATGCATTCAAACTTCAACTTAAACGTTTTAAAGTCAGTTATTATAGGCGGATATCTTTGAAAAAAAAAGATGTGCTATATCCTTAGCAGAAAAAAAGTTTTGATGCTTAAAGTGAAAAATACAAAAAGTTTATGGAAAAAAATTAAGATTGTAAAAGAACCATCTAATTAAAAAATTAATGATAATTTGGTTGAGTTATTTTAAGGTTGAAATTTGACATGCTTAATTTCTAGGTTTATTCTATCATACAGCAGAAAAAAAGTGTATTTATAAAAATTATTAGTTTTCTGAAAAAGAAATGAGGAAATATGGATTTCAAATTTTAATATTAACATTTTAGTTATAAAAAATAGATATCAATTTTTTTTTTACTTTCTTTGCATATTTTACAAGAGAAAAACATAGTAAATTAGATGTTATATTCAATTTTAATTTTTATTAAAATTTTTCCTTAAAATTAAAGTATTTAAAAAATGAAAAATTGCTTGCAGTTATTTTAAATAGCTGTACAAATGTAAGCAAATTAAGTTAAAAAAGTATTTCATTTTTCTAAAAAAAAAAAACCCCTCAAAATATTTTAATTGACAAATTCATTATAATGGATGATCCTCTGTTAGAGAACAATTTTTTTAAAACATGTCACATTAATATGATCTAAATTCTTTACCTCACATCTACTTTTTAATATAAACATATGTCATTCAACATCAAATTAATGCAAATTACCAATTTTATCAATTTTTTTTTTTTTTTTTTAAGATAGCACAAAAGTAGGTTAAATGTGAAAGAAAAAAATTACTAAGTTTTAATTAAAATGCACACACATGTACCTAAAAATCACATAATAAATTGTAAAAAAATTTACCATTTGTTAGAAGCCTCGTGACTTCTATAAATACATTCATGTCAAGTGAAGAATAATTTACAACTTAGAATTTAGATTCATTACGTTTCGATAATATTAATGTAGAATGTTTAGCTAAAAGTTATGGGGGTTGTGTAATTTAAAAATGCATTTACACACCACTCCTAAATCTTCATATCTAAATGTGATTAAAAACCTGGATCGGTTGAAAAAATCAGTTTAATAACAAAATACCAGGTTTAAAGAACACTTAAAAATATTACTAAAATAATGGGGAAATATTATGTAGTGAAACAACACAAATTGTTGTCAATTCTACCATTTGAAAGGTATTTTAAAACCATTATAATTTAATTCAGAATTATATGAGCTGAAATTATGTTTAAAATTTACAAAACAAATTATTTAAATTTAGAAAGTGAAAAGCTGCATTAAAAAAAATAAAATAGTTCCAGTTAATGGTCCAATTTTTGTTGTTGTATCCCTCATAGAAGGAGGTAAGAGGGGTGCAGCTTCTGTTCTGATGGAGCACCCGTCGGTAGAAGTCTGACTTCTGCTCCGTGACGCCCTTACAGTCATAGGAGACCGGGACCTACGGCCTAAAGTGGATTCTTTTATTACAGCATTTCGTCTTCATACAGTATTTGTAATAATTTTTCTTCTTTTTTTTATTTCATTTCTGAAGGAGTTTAATTTAACTTGCAATAATTATTCTCCCCCCTCCATCCCATGCTTTTACAATAAACTTTTTTATTCATGTCTTTATATTCAGACTTTATTACTTAATTTTTTTTTTTACTATACATTTTATTTCATTAAGCTTTAATGAATCAAAAAATAAAAATGATAATCTAACATATTCACTAAATGTTGAAAATTTATCCATTACTTTAACCGTTTAGAGATTTCATGCGTTTAAAAAAAAAAAAAAAACTTGAGAGATTTTCTGAGAAAAAAAATGGGCAAAAGACAACTAAAAATGTCAGTTTTCAAACATATAATGTCTTAAATATTATGAATAAAATGTAATAGTAATTATTTATACGTAAATATAAAAAATAATTATCAAATATTTGAAAATCGATGTAAATAAAATGAAAAAAATAAATAATAAATAAATAAAAAGTTCAATAAATGTTTCATCACAGTGATATAACTAAAAATGTTTTATTAGAAAAAATTAACAAATTTCTTCACATAATTGTTAAGAAAAGTTTTTAAGAAATGACAAATAAAATAATTATAGATTTCGTTTTATACACTATGATAGCATGATTGATTTGTGAAAATAATATATGTATTGACTATGATAATGTAATTTTTTACAAAAATATGAAAGTGAAAATGTTAAACTTATTATAAAAATTTAGCGAATTGACGTGTGCATTTTATCATTGTGATGTTGTTATTTAAGAAAATATGATAATCTGTTTGTCTTCGAATTAGGACTACGAATTATGAATTTAAAAATTACGTTTTAATTAGGAAGGACTTTCCGATATAATAACGATTTTTGTTGAAAAAATTCGATTAATGTGAAATCCGAGAAAGAACTTCATAATTCTTAATAGTCATTTCCAATTTACACCAAAAGAAAAACAGAGCCTGACTCGTGGCTCAGTAGCAACGTGCGTCGCTGGTGAGCATTAGGGCGGATGTTCAATCTACTGGTGGCTTTGTTGTAAACATTGTATCCAAACACGAGGAGATTCAATGGCGTTTGTAATGTTCAGCATATTGCCTCTTAGGCCTGACTATTTGATAAGGTTTTTCATCCATACGATACGCAAATGCGGGGTAGTTTCCTCTAAAAGTAAAGTTTTCCTCCTTCTTCAGCGACACGGAGCAGAAGTCAGATTTCTACCTACGGGTGCTCTATCAAAAAAAAAAAAAAAAAAAAAAAAAAAAAAAAAGCTGCCCCTATCTTCCCTCCTGCCATGAGGGATACGACAATAGCAACAACAGAAAAATAGAAGTATGCGACTCCCTACAATTGTCACCATTGGAGATCGTTCTTCTCAAACTATGCACTATGATTACAATGTAACAGTTTTCTTCTGTGAAAAACCATGGGTAACGCTGAATCTCCAACTTCTCTGCCTTTATAGCGACGAATGACAACATGCCAAAAGGCCTGGCATATGAAAAAACCTTCATTACGTGTCACTACATATATTAATATATATATTTTCAAAGATATATATAATTGTTTGTGTCAAACTCTGAGTATTTCGGATCTGTGCAAAAAATTCCTGTTATCCATTATTAATAGTGGACAAAATATGAAACCGGGACCTACGGCTTAAAGTGGATTCGAATCACTACAAACATCTAAGGCACCGCCGGGACTCGAACCCGAAACATGTGGCACAGAGCGCTAGACACTCGGCCATTCAGGCCCTTCGTATATCCGTATTTCGTTCCTGGCAAAGAGTTACAGATTTATGGTGAAGTTCATAAATGATTTTGTGAATTTTATTGATGTTGGCTGAGGAAAATTTTAATATAATTGAGTCACCTGGATTTTTGATCAGCCCTTGAGATCATTCATGTGATGCGTAACACAGATAATAGTTCGTTATTTCTACTCAATATGGCATATATATTTTTATAATTTAACAATGAAATATAATTTTTCGCAAACTGTTAGATTTTCAGTCGAAAAATCTGTGAATAAAATATTATTACGGAGATCCTTGGCCGCGTAGCGGCCACTGACAGCTCCTCTTTGTAAAATGTTAAAACATAGCGGTGGTCTCATGCCCTTTGAGTTAATAAGCAAAAAATAGATAATTAAATGCCCTTTTCGAGTCGAATAATCTCAGACAACTTACAAAAGTAAGAAATTGACCGATGCCATTCTTCGAATCTGTAAGGCACATGCAATACTTACTTGACTGAATGCAAATCTTTCTGATATGCAAGTTGTTAAGGTATAAGTTTAGTTTTCTTAATTTATACTCGGCTATAAAAAGAAATAATTAAAAAATAAATTAAAAAAAAACAAAACGCGGGAACTCATAATTTAATTTATGAGCAAAGGTTATGTTATTTCCAATAATAAACGCTTTCTCTTTAATATTTCATGATAAGATAGAACTACTATACACTCGTTTGCTTTTAAATCTTCAACATTGCACACAACGAATGATAATCATTGATGAAAAAAAAAAAAAAATGCCTTGTTTCAAACGATATTTTGAATTACGAATTTTTACTGTAGAAAAAATAATTTTAAAAAGAAATATAAAATTTGATAACATTAAATAAAATTAAAATGAACAGTTCGTTGGATTGCTTTATTCGCCTTTTTATTTAAAGAAGTACTAAAATCACCATTTACATGGAGTTATATGCTTTATTATATGAATGTTGGATATATATATAGAGAGAGATGTTTATATATTATTGTATGTTATTATGGATGCTTATTATAGAATTTTCACTTCTAAATGTATTAAAAAATTTGTGTGTGTATTACTCAGATACATTTAATACAAATGTTTATTTATTTTTTCTAATGCAGCTGGCATACACTTAGACAGCTGTCTTGAATGTGTTAAGGCAAGCGCTGCACAGACGTTACTCACTTTGCATTACCCAGGGGGCGGGAGTAACTTGAAGATAAGCCACGGATGCGCAGTAACAGTACCCCCGCAACGCTCTACGATTATATTAGACTGGGATCTACGGTTTAAAGTGTATTCCGAACCACTACAAACATCCATGGCACCGCCGGGACTCGAACCCGAAACCTGTCGTACCGAGTGCTAGTCACCGGCCATTCAGGCCCCATTTAATACAAATATAATGTTATAAATAAATAGTTTTTCTCTGTTAACTAATAACTCTAAAAATAACTTTTAATATCCATCTTAGAAAATTACCAAAGTAAATATTTCATGAAAAATTCTGAAAAGCACAGATATTTAAAATACTTTTTTTTTAGCAAAATGAGCAGCAAATCAAAGACTTAAATAAAGGATGCAAGATATAAAATATATAATAAAATATTTCAATAGATAATATTTCCATTTTCAATGTTTTATCGATTTTAAATTATCATTGTAATTAATAGTATTTATGATTTCTTTGTTCCTTAAGTTATTTTGATTAGAAAGTAATTAAAATTTCAATTAAATCTTCTGTTTTTACTGGTTCAGAGAATAATTTTAACAAACTCAATAATATATATAATGACATTTTTAGCTTAATTTTATTTATATGATTATATATATATGAATCACATGATTTCTGTAGTCACTTATTTCACATTTTTGAAGTATACATTTACAATTATTTTTGTACTATTATGATCATAATTTTCTTCATCCTTAGAACTTACTATAATATATTTAAAACTTTTTGAAATTAATTTTATTCCAGTAGTACATATTTTTACACTTCTCCATTACAAGAATGTATTGCCCGTCGTCTGAAATTTGACATATGGAAATAAAATAATATATTTCAATAGATAATTTTTCCATTTTAAATGTTTTATCGATTTTAAATTATCGTTGTAATTAATAGTATTTATGATTTCTTTGTTTCTTAAGTTATTTTGATTAGAAAGTAATTAAAATTTCAATTAAATCTTTTGTTTTTACTATTTTGGAGAGTAAATTTAACTATTTCTAGAAAATATAATGAATTTTTATGCTTGGAATGTATTTATATGATTATATTATAATTCTTTTTATACAAAAATCCTAGAGATGTATTGTCTCATTTGCTATAATTACTGTTATCTCTGAAATTATACGTAATGTTATAAATATATTTTTACATTTATTGTATATTTTTATTAAAATTTTTTTTTATGTTTATGTAGTTTTCAAAGCAGATCGTTACCTGCTTTAAATTAAAATATTTTATTTTATTGTTCCACATTTATAAAGTATACATTTACAATTATTATTTTAGTACTATTATAATCATAATGTTCTTCATCATTTGATTTTTACAATAATATATTAAATACTGTGTGAAATTAGTTTTATTCCAATAGTATATTATTTACACTTCTCCATTACTAGAATGTATTCCCCGTCGTATGAAATTTGACTTATCTATTGAAATATATTATTTTATTTCCATAATTTTTCCATTTTAAATGTTTTATTGATTTTAAATTATTGTTTTAATTAATAGTATTTATGATTTCTTTGTTTCTTAAGTTATTTTGATTAGAAAGTAATTAAAATTCCAATTAAATCTTTATTTTTTACTATTTTGGAGTGTAAATTTAACAATTGCTATAAAATATAATGAATTTTTTATGCTTGAATTTATTTATATGATTATATATATAAATATATGAATCACATCATCTCTGTAGTCACAACACAATGATTTATTATAATTCTTTTTATACAAAAAGTCTAGAGAAAGAGCTATAATTACTGTTATCTCTGAAATTATTTGTAATGTTATAAATATATTTTTACATTTATTGTCTATTTTTATTAAAATTTTTGTATGTTTATGTAGTTTTCAAAGCAGATCGTTACCTGCTTTAAATTGTTTTATTTAATTTTTTGTTCCACATTTATAAAGTATAGATTTACAATTATTATTTTAGTACTATTATAATCATAATTTTCTTCATCATTTGATTTTACTATAATATATTAAATACTGTTTGAAATTAGTTTTATTCCATTAGTACAGATTTTTACACATTCTCCATTACTAGAATGTATTCCCCGTCATTTGAAATTTGATTCATATAAATAAAATAATATTTTTCAATAGATAATTTTTCCATTTTAATGGTTTCAGCTAAGTATTGCAATATCGGTATTTTGAGCCATTTGTACAATTTTGTAATACCGGGATTTACAAATTTAAATACCGTTTTTCGGTATTTACTAGAAATTTAGAATTCTTATCTGATAACTAGAAATTCTTGTCTGTGAAAACAAGATTGTAGTTGTGCAGAAAGTGTGTAATATTTCTATATTTTTTAAATTGGAGAGTTTGTTCTTCACAGTTCTTTCAGATTTATTATATATATACTCATAAATAATACCCCATAATAATGAATAAGAATAAATTTAAAGAACATAAAAAATCAGCTGATAATACTTCTGTTTGGTTTCAGATGATGAAAAGAATATGGTGGCACAATGTAAAATAATATTCAAGAGTTATTCTTCTTCGCCTATCCCCAAACACCAGAGGGGCTAGACTAGGTCCATGAATCCAAATACCCGAAGAAAGTCCAAGACCATCAAGGGACTGACTAAGTGATTCTGACATCTGAGCCCCAGGCACTCCAAGATGTGAGATGGGGAAGCCTGCTCAGAGGAGCACTTGGTGCAAGTGTCGAAAACTTTCAAACCATCTGAGAAAGTCATAGTTCTGAGGTGTCCACTGAGCAAACCGGTGATTGCAGTTTGTCCCTGCCTGTCACAATTAAGTGCCAAAGTACTGCTAGGTCCAGGACCCCGATACCACTGGTGCACTGGAAGAGTAGACCAAATTGTTTTTTCATTTAACTTAGCTTGTGAGTAAATCTCTGTGTATGTAAGGGGATCAAATTATAAGTAAAATGATAGCATTATATGGTTTCCAATTTCGAGTTTTTTTTGTGATATTTACATTCTCTAATAAAACTGGAAAATAAAACAAAAAAAAACAGCTGTGGTTACTTTCTTTTCTAAAATTTCTACTACCAGTATTAAGATCTAAAAAAATACAGAATACTGGTTTGGAACTTTTGTCTCCGATATTGCAATCCATAGTTTCAACATTTTTAAATTATTGTTGTAATTAATAGTATTTTTGATTTCTTTGTTTATGTTATTTTGATTAGAAAGTAATTAAAATTTCAATTAGATCTTCTGTTTTTACCGGTTTAGAGATTAATTTTAATAAACTCGATAATATATAATTAAATTATTATGCTTAATTTTATTTATATGATTATACATATAAATATATGAATAACATCATTTCTGTAGTCACTTGTTTCACATTTATAAAGTATACATTTACAATTATTATTTTAGTGCTGTTATAATCATAATTTTCTTCATCAATTGAAATTTGAGTCATATAAATAAAATAATATCTTTCAATAGATAATTTTCTATTATAAATGTTGTTAAGCATTTTAAATTATTGTTGTAATTAATAGTATTCGATTTCTTTATTTCTTATGTTATTTTGATTAGAAAGTAAATAAAATTTGAATTAAATCTTCTGCTTTTGCTATTTCGGTGAGTAATTTTAACAAACTCAATAAAATATAATTAAATTTTTATGCTTGATTTTATTTATATGAATAATATAATTTTATTTTAATTTATGAATAACATCATTTCTGTGGTCACAGCACAATGATTTATTATAATTCTTTTTATACACAAATTCTAGATATGTATTGTCTCATTTGCTATAATTACTGTTATCACTGAAATTATACCTATTAATTGTTATAAATATTATATTTTTACATTTAATGTCTAGTTTTATTAAATTTTTTTGTCTGTTTATGTTATTTTCAAAGCAGATGCTTCCCTGCATTAAATTAATTTTTTTTTTTCATGCTTATAAAGTATATATTTACAATTATTATTTTAGTTCTATTGTAATCATAATTTTCTTGATCATTTGTACTTACTATAATATGTTAAATACTTTTTGAAATTAGTTTTTTTTCTATTAGGATGTATTTTATTGAGTTTTCTGATGGTACAATACAGATAAATTTTCTTTAGCTACAATTTTTGTGGTATGTTATTAATTTTTTAACTGCATTTATTCCTTCATGTAAATAAGTTCTATTGTTAGTAAAATTTGTTTAAACTGGGAAATTTTTTATGGATATATTTCGTTTTTTTTTACTGAATTGGAAACAAGTCGAAAGTAACTGACATTCTAAATGTTTATCTACTTGATTGACTATAATTTTTGCAATTTAGAAAATAAATCTGCAGAATTTATAATCTCATAACAGTTAACCATTTAATCTCATTTCAAATTGCTGTGACAGCATAATAATTAAACTGTTCTTCTAAAAAATATTCTTGCTTGCATTATATTTTGAGAGGAAAATCAAATTTAAAAAAAAAAAGTGTTATTTTTTATTTATTTCTCTAGTGGCTTTACATGTTTCATTAAATCATTTACATAATTTTTTGTTTTATGTGTAAAAATTCAAGGAGCGAACTCATTTTGTCAGAATTTTGCTTTGTTTTCACCCTTTTACTTATTAAATATATTAAATGCACTGCATAAAAAAAAAAAAAGGTTTTTTAATGGAAGTTACAAGCTTCTTAAATTTGTGTGTTTATTATTATTATTATTATTTGAAAAATTTTCACTCAATGTGAGCTTTTTATATGTTTTGCTTAAAATAAATTGCAATTTTATATTTCTGTTTTATTTTTAATTTAATGATTTTGTATTTAATATCCACATTCAAAAATTGAGTGCTTTAATCTTTTGGTACAAATATTCCATTTATTCTGTGAGATAGCATTCTTGGTGCCTTGTGGTTGGATTTTCTTCTTATTCTTTGATCTTTTATGAAAGACAAATCATTTCAATTTACTATGTAATTAGATTTTTCTAAAATTTTCTGATGGTAATAAAATCTTTCAAATTTCAAACTAACAAATTTAAGTGTGTGTACTTAATTAAGATTGAAGTTTACATTTCTCCATTAGAATGTATTCCCACATCATGTGAAATTTGATTCATAGAATTTAAATAATATCCTTAAAATCTATCATTTTTCCTTAATAATTATTTTTAAGCATGTTTCATATTGATTACAAAATAATTAAAATTTGCATTGAATCTTCTACCTTTAGTAGTTCCGAGATTGATTTTAAGTCAATATATTATGAAATTTTTATGCTTTATTTTATTGTTCTCAATAAATATATAAATCATATACATATATATATTTAAACATCATTTCTGTAGTCGCAGCTCTATGATTCATTATAATTCTTGTCTACTTTCAAGACTTCTGGTATTTTTAATACTTTCTGATTTATTGTTGCATTAATTATTTCATAATACTTGGTGTTATTTATTATCTGGGTTGATTTGTGTGTCATAATTCATGTTAAACAATCTGTATGTGCGTTTTTAAAAGTTTCATTGACACTTATTTTAACTTATTCGCCTTTATTTTTTGTAATTCATTTCAACAAATAAGGTCTTGTAGAAATGTTATACTTCATTTTCTTTGAATGTTGTGTAATAAGTCTTCATTCTATAATTCATTTAATATATATAATATTTAAATAAATAAAATAATGTATATTATCATTCTAATTTTTTTCCTTTCCCAACCTTCCCTTATAATATACACTAGAAAACATGCAAAATTAGTATTTAACCAGGATTTTTCTTTCTATCTCTGGATTTGTACCTTAAATTTTATATTATTCTCTTATTGTTTTATTTAATAATGTCAAGCGATTTATTATCCAAATTTTTTTGTAAAAACGTTTAGCTGTGTTTGCTGAATATATTATCAGTTTTTATCTTATGATTTTTACTTCTCAAATTTTTTAAATATTACATTCTTATTGACTAATGTCTGTTCTTTTATAAAACATTTTCATTTTCTTTATATATTTCTTGGTTTTGTAACAAAATTCCCCCATGCTTTTTATTTTATTTAAAATTCATCATGATTTTATTTTCAAATCAGTTTTTATTTATTGTTGCATGTTTTTGTTTAACAATCAAATACTTACTTTTTTTAACACTGCAAGGTACAATACAGATAATTTTTTTAGCTTCCCTTCTCATGATGTATTATACATTTTCTAACATTAAGTTTGTTCCTGAAAAATAATAAAAACTCACTTGTTAAGAAAATTTATGTAATTTGTTAATTTTTAATAGGCATATTCAATTTTTTTATTGATGTAGAATCCAATCTGAAGTAACTGCATCATTTATGCAAGTTAGAAAAAATAGTCTTGGAGAGCTTATGGTCGCTGCATGTACGTTAACTTTTTAATTTCAATTTCAATTACTTTCACTAATATAATAAAAAGAGCGTCCCTATAAAAAACATTACATCTCGGATAATATGTTCATCAAGAAAAAATCCATCATTTATCTATTAATGCAAAATAATTTTTTAAGGCGAACTTTTTAAATTTTATTTAGTTTCTCAGTTCCAAGCAGTTAAATACAACTTTTTATAAAATAAGTATATGGTTTTTACAAGAAATTAACTTTATCGTACCCACTTTAATATGAGTGTTAAAAAACATATGTTGATGTTACATTCAGAATAGTTTTAAATAGCTGATAAACTCAAGAATTAATTAGAAATATATATATATATTATTTTCATATCACTGTTTTTTGTTATAAGACATGTTAAATTATTCATGTATTGAAGAAACATTTATTTGTTATATATGTAAGCTACCCGTAATGTAGCTATTTATTCAGAATTGCTGCATTATTCTTAAGCATTTTAATTATTAAATTGAAGGGCTGCTGAAGATATATATATGTGTGCTGTTTTTGAAAAAATTTAGTGCAGGAAGTACATAGCTATTCTATGTAATAAAAATTTGTACTCCTCCACTCCATTTTTAAAAGATGGAAGCAATATTTCTTGGTGTATTTTTAATATTCTAGGGGTGGAAAATATGTGCCAAAATTCATTCCTTGCTACAAAAATGAAATATTTCCTTTTTTGATTTAGTAACCTACCTAGAAAAATAGCCAAATATGAATGAGCTTCGCTTAGGACCGTTATTAGAGGCGGTAAAAGTTCTGCTTTTATGACATTTTTGCTGAGGATAGGATTTATTAGTTACATCAACATGTCATAGGTCGAAACTTTTTTTTTAAATGAATCCTGCCGCCATCTATTATTCTTTATAGGAACAAATAGGGTAAATAATTTGTTTGTGAATATATACTACTAAATGTTTCTACAATAACTATTTCAAATAAATGTATTAAATTTAAATTAATTACAAATTTTATTAATATTTTGCATTTGTAAATTATTCACCGCCATGCATAACTTTTTAATTTCTAAAAATTGCTGAATTTTTTCTCTACAACTAATATGTTTTATTTCTCTTATTTATTTTCTTGTTAAATATCTAAATTTTAAAATAATTTTATTTTTAATAATTTACAAATTAGCTGTAATCTGTGATTTGAAGGATTAAAGCAATTCTTTATTTCCCATTTATTACTCGGAACTGAATTTCGTAAGCACGTTTTTCCCACAGAAAATCTACCACTATGTTATATCTAGAAATAATAAAATTCTCGAAAATAAGATTTGTTAAATATTTAAAAACATAGTTATGACATTTATCCATTATTTATTTATATCTAATTATTGTTCGTTCTCCTTACGCATAATATATTTTTTTTTTTTCTACATTTTGTAATTTTTCAAAATTGGATACTTTTAATTATACAAATAAAAATAGCTAACTTATAGTAAACATATAAGCATTTTTTTTTTTTCATACTCAATCGAAACTCGTATATTTGATACTTTAAAATTTTAAATGAATCTTATTTCTTACTACCATTTATTTAAAATAATTCGTGTTTTAATTAAAAAACATATTTAATGTAAAAATAGCATGCCAAAACAAAATCCAGAGAAAAATTTAATACATTTTTTCTATTAAATAATGTAATAATTATATTCTTATATGAAATCCATTAAAAATTGCTACAATATTTCCATTAAAAATATTTATTGCTAAGAATTCCAAGACATTTGAAGTTGCAAGGAGTATTAAAGAAAAATTGTTAGCATATAAAAATACAAAATGTATTAATAAATACATGTATTGCTGAAATGTATTTATTAATATACATTAAATAAAAAAATATTTTATTATTTATACATTAAATCAGAAATAATTTTTTAACATTCGGTTCTAATTTTCTTCTTGAAATTAATGTATGTATCAATAAATTAATTTCATATTGAATTTCAAATATCATATGAAACTATTAGATTTAATTTCAGTACAAATCATATGATTGCTAAATAACATAAAATTAATTAATATATGCCTTGAACTCTGAAGAACTGTTAATGTAAAAGTATATTACTACAAAACCACTGAGAGAGAGAGAGAAAGCTACTACAAAAATTTAATTTGTCCTGTTACGAAAATCATTTTTTGATTTTTCCACCTGATATGCTCGAACCATAACACAACTATTAATTTAAAATGTGTTTAAGTGAGCAAATCTAATACTGTCTAAAATTTTAAATAGTATGTTTCCAAATTTTTGGATATCTAAAGAATTCCACCTGGACGTGGTTTTCAAATGATGGAATTATTTTCAGTATTATTTCTGTGCTTATATATATTTAATAAAATTCTTGAAATTATTTTGTCTTTTATATGATGTCATGGATTTTTTGTTTAATTTCTGGGTCAAGCATTTCCTTTGTTCGGTGCTTTTTATAGCCTTTTATGATAGAAAGACCATTGCATTATATAATTAGCTACTTTCTAGTAGTTTAATCTTTTCTTAATTTTAAAACCGTGGCTATTTTACAAAATACTAACAAAGTGTGCATATTTAATCATAATATCATAATGACTACTTATGTAGTCATTATGATATTTATATAAATAAATACTGGGAAAACAAATGAATTTTTTAAGCTTTTAGAAATGTTTTTCATGCAAAATTTATGGAAAGTTAATGTGAAACAGGCAGTTTTTATGAATGCCTAAAGTGTATGCAAGAGGTATTTTTTGTACTTATAATTGAATTATATTATTCTGAAATAGAGATCTTTCCATTTTAAAATTATTCAGGAAATTTTTATACTTTGCTTTAAATTAAGTCGATATTTACACAATTGTGAAAAATGTGAGACACTGTATGTGTCTGTATTCTAAAATGCATTGAATAATTTTATAAGTTCTCTGTAATAAATACATGAATATTCATTGAATGCCTATTAATTCTAAAGCTATTGGATTGAATTCCTTTTATATGCAGATTTTTTCTTTTATAATCAGTTTATTGTAGCTTTCATCTGTTGTTTTACTGTAAGATTTTTAATGCCACCTTATTTTTTTAACACATATTTAGTTTTTAAATAGGCATGCACAGTTTGTTTAACAAGAATTAGAGCTCAAAAATTAGTCCATACAATGAATAGAGCTATGTACTATAATATAATTCTTTTGTGTAATTTCTTAATATACAATATTTTCCGATTTAAAAATGAGAAAGTTTTCAAGGTAGTGTACTATAAATTTGATTAAAAATATGAACACTTAAATTTTATGTAAAAATTAGGTTTTTTTATTTTATTTATTTATTTACTTTTTTTTTTTAGCTATTGAAATATAAATTTCCAGATGAATTCAATTCTTACATGGTCTTAATTTTTTACTTTCTTGAAATTTGGTTAATGTTAAGGTCTGATTTAACTAACTGGCAATTACACACTTCAGTAGGGGTTTTTTTATGTTTACATTAGCCAATATTTAAAAAAATATATATATATTTACATTTATTTAATATCACCCTTTTTTAATGGTGTTTTCTTTCTGTATAAAATGTTATTTAAATATTTACATACTAGTAGAAATAACCAGTGTTGCCCAGCTACAGACAATAAATATATTTGAAAATCTACTGGTGTAAAAATCTACGAGTTTGTAGAACTCGCTCTCCAGAAAACTTTTAAGATTAAACATTATTTCATTACTTAAAATAAACAATTGACTACATTTTATAAAAATATATTTTATTTTAGTTATAAAATAAATATATACCTGGTTACTACATTATATTTTATTATTACTACATTATACTATTTTTTTTATAAAAATTATATAAATTTTGTGTTAATCTATATAAATAAAAGTGAAACTACATGGATTGCCACACCCTTCAACTGATCTTGATAAAAATTTGTTTTGAAAAATAATTACAAGTTCAAACTTTAACTATTTTCTTAATGTAAGGGTCCAATGATCAGTTGTACTTTTCTGTGATCTTCAGTAATTTTCTTAATCTTTTTTAACAGTGAAAGTAGAAGTCGTTCAATGTGTGTTCCATTTTCCATCAATAGGTGT